>RMBW01000124.1:0-79096 GCA_004009845.1 Davidsoniella eucalypti | reverse complement strand
AATATCACCATTATACTTTATACAAATGTATATGTATATAGCAAGCTTTGTGCGCAGAGAAAGTATGTTAAACACGTAAACAAGCCCACTCACTCTTCATGCAATACAGTTTATGGATACATTTTCCCATAAATAGTTTCCCACAAAGGGATCAAGTCGCGCAATGCTGTCGAATACGGCTTGCCGTGGCGTTGCTGACTCTACACAAAGTGGACGATATGGTCGTCTCTCTTATCAAGACAAGATGCATGGGAAATTACCAACTTCATCCGTTGTTGTATGACCAGCCGCCACCAGTCCAGAACTACGGCAGCCTCGAAACACGTGATTTCAAGTAGTTGTGAACGTAGTTATTATTACTAGATCAAAAAAGATATTTGTATTCACAATCCGTATATCAACATAGTTATTAAATGGCCGGTCTCACCGGCGTAGTAAGTAGTCCGGCAACACTTTTACATCAGAGATTTTCAAACCAAAAACTTGACATCTCAACCAACCTATCAACCAACCTAGTTATAAGATCCGCATTAACTAACAGCTTGCGTTTGTTTTTGTTTTAGCATCAAGAATTGGCTAGTTGCCTATGCATGGGTCCTTCCTGCAAGCCTTAGTGTGGAAGCACTACAGGTGTACTAGCGAGCCCACGGCAATGTGTAACAAAGTCGTGCAACGCAAGCATTTATAGAATGGGTTCAAGCCTTTTTCGTGAGGGAGGGGACAAATTTTATGTTGTGTCTAGCTCCCCAGACATATTTATGAATATTTTTATCTGCACAGATTCTGAGGGATAAGCTAGCCAGTGGGCCAGTTCAGTATCCCTAGTATGGTGGTTCAGGCACAGAGTACATGATGTAAGGGATATCCAAACCTCTAGGACTGATATCTTAATCTAATCCTATTCCAGGTATATACAGGAAATGTTACCACAACGCCTCTTTTTTGCATCAAGTGCTAATGCAGATGATATATTTAGCTTTCTAACACCTTGACATGTAAGATACCGGCCCTGGACTAACACTATGTAATATACAATGTAAGGTGAAGGACAAGGACAATCACATTGAGAGCTAAGTGGGTTATGTTCATGTTTCTAGGAAAAAAATATCCGCAGTAACCCTAACATAACCCTGGTTATACGAAACCCGAAGCCCCACACCACGCAAAAAGTGATGTCCCGGAGGACGAAGTTCGAGCTTTCCGGCTGAGCCGGAGCATCGGGAATCGAGCCCAATGCGGGGGTCGAACCCGCAGCCTTAAGATTAAGAGTCTTACGCTCTACCGATTGAGCTAACCGGGCGGGGTTTTTCGTGAAAGAAAGTGGTGCTGCTGCCTCTATGAGCTATCGTGAACATGGGCGCAAGATTTTTACTTTTTTAGATTTTGGAGTCGTTGTTACTGGTATTTAGGATAAACAAGATGACGACGACGGAAAGAGCATTACTATAAATCTATCTAGCTAGCTAAAGGCAGACTCCGGTAGTTGTACGTGAACTTTCTACAGAAAGAAAGAAGCCGTAGTAAGCATCTATCATCCGTGATATTTGAAAAATTATAGCAAGACATGATGGGTGCGTCTATCTTATATTAATAAGAGCATATAATGATACTATTCATGCCGCCCGGAGAAGGGAAAGAATGATGAAGGAATAATTTGTGGCAGTACGTACACCGAGTAATTTGGCCTTTAATGAGAGTTACACAGACTATTCGCCCCATGCTATCCATGTTCTTGAGTACACGAATCTCGCCTATATACTGGCGTTTCTGATACCAATTTTTGGCTTAGTGTCTCAGTTACTGAGACAGACCTACCTGAGATAGATCGAGCTGACTGTATCATGATGAGGCTTGACCAATGGGCTCAGCATGGAGATTGGAGAAAAGCTGAGAGTGGAGTGTTGATGAAGTTGATGAGGGTGGAATTGGGGCTGCTATATATGTCTGCTAGAAAAGAAAAGAAAGGCTTACCAGCATGAGATATACAATACAGTTGTCCATTTGATTTTAGACAGTTTTTGAGACCATTGGTATCACAAAGACGCTGAATAAGACTTATCCTAGCGTTGCACCATATGTAGACATACGGTATTATCTATATTGGTATATCGCTATATTATTGGGAAGGCCAAAATCAGTAGTGACTGGTTGCTGAAAGAAGGCTGCGTAACGAGGACGACTTAGAATGAGGTAGTACAAAAACAATTGCCGTTGAGTAGTAAACCTTGAGCACATCTATGCGCATTCCACAAGCTTCTCTAATTGTGACATGCTATATATATTTTTATTATATAAATAGTGTTGTCGTACTTTGATGAAAGGAAGGCTTGTGGTTAGATGAACCTGTGCGTTATTTGGAGATGCAGTTTTTCGTGATTATTTTTCTGCAATGCGACGCGTTTCAACTTATATTATAGTGCTTTCATTGTCATCGTAGACTCATTGACTCATTAACTAGAGCGAATCTACACCGCTCCAAGCAACTCAATATGTTATTTCAGGGATCGGGTTGTGAGGCAGGACCCAGGTGTGCTTCGTACTCAATTAAGCAACGGCAGTGGATCAGGAGGAAGAAACCTTGGCCAGCGTCCTGTAGTGCATGTGCTACAGAGGATAAAGGCTTAGTGCTCCCAAATAGACACAAGCCGGGAGATAAAAAGTGTTGTCACGGTCCTGACATACTGGCTGCCTGGTATGTAGATATGGCTTTGTTTTGTTTTACGATAAAGAGGCTGGGCTGGGCCCAGTATTGATGACTATCCGACACGACTGGAAAGAGGAAGGCACGAGTATCAGCATTGATGATGCCGTGGCAACTACTCTATCAAAGTATACAAACTTGAGATCTAGTTGCGCACGAGATTTCAAAATGACTAACTTCGGGTTTTGGTGGTGCTTTCTTTATAGCCTCGTTACCTTCAATGCATTCATCACTTTCTATGCTGGCCATCCATCACACCAAGTTTTACTACAGCAACATCGGATCTGGTGTCTAAAACCTGCTTTCCTATTGGCTTGTGCTATATTTTCTTAGACCATACTACTTGTCTTCTGACGGGCTGTTGCTTTCACCAAAGCAAAGCCAGCGCATAGTGACCTGCTGTCTTCTTTTTCTACCTCACATCTTTAGCCAACTCAGTCTTGCTTGATACATCTTTTCACTCTGGCATCATCTGGTCTAGTTCTCTCTTGTTCGCTTGCTCTAAGGAGCGCTGCCGATCGACTATCTACAGACCGGCTTCTGTTATGAACTAGTTCGTCGTGTGCTTTGATTTCCTTTGGCTCACCCCTTCTATCCTGGCATTTATCTTCATGCCCATCTTCTCGAAGTTTTCATCACACACGGGTTGTTACTTACGCCATCGTCGCGTGTATCCATCTTCCCGTTAACTTGCCGACGCGCACCGAACTTGACTGTTAGCACGCTACATTCCGCCCCAAGCGATCTCGAAAACTGAGGCGGTGTCTTTAGTTCTATCAGCCAAACAGCGGTTTCCATTTTGTTCTACGTGTTTTATTTTCCTTGACTCTCTTCGGCTTTCATGGCACCACTTGAGCAAATGCATCACATTGATCCGCCAAGTGGTAGGCACGGAGCTGTGCTAGACCATCAACATCATCATATCAATCACCCAACGTTTTCTAGTTGGTTCAGATCCAAGATGGCATGGCTCAAGGATGCTATAATCCACTTAGACCGACGCATATCATCTTCTACCTTTGGCAGAATATTTCGACTACAAGGCTCGGGCCATGTATGTAACATCAACTCATTCAAATCGGCCTTCACATACTAACATCCTTACCTTTAAACAGCCCAACGAAGTCCCATCGGCCACCTTTTTGACAGAACTGCGCGCGGGCGTGACAACTTTTGCTACTGTAGCATACATTATTGCCGTCAACGTAGGTTGCCCCTTGCGATTTTGGTATTGCTTAAACTTAACTGAATCTGTACTAATTCATTACCCTTCACTCTGTAGGCGACAGTTCTTTCTCAAACTGGTGGAACTTGTTTTTGCAGCGAGACTGATAGACAGAAGTGCGACAACTATGCCGATTATGTTGAATGTAAAGAAGGTATACAGCCAAAACGACATCCAGCACCAGATACCCTTTAATATTTAAGCAAAGGATGATTCTCACATAATTTTAGAGGTACGAAGAGATCTCATAACAGCCACGGCTGCGATATCTGGCTTAGCCAGCTTCCTTTTTGGATTTCTCACAAATTTGCCAGTGGCCCTTGGGTAAGTCAAGTTTGCTCAAATTCGGGTCCCACCTATCGTGCAATGCCAATCAACAAACCTATTAACAAGTCGTGATATATATAGTCCAGGAATGGGCCTTAATGCATACTTCGCCTTTCAAGTAGTTGGGCCTAATGGCAGTGGCTCAATTCCGTACAGAATGGCACTGACTGCTGTCTTCGTTGAAGGATTGATTTTTGTATTGCTCGCTTTGACTGGCATGCGGCAATGGCTTGTCAGATTGATCCCGGCTACCATTAAGACAGCAACTGGAGTAGGCATTGGCCTCTTTCTAACAGAAATTGGACTTTCCTATGCCGCAGGTATTGGTGCTATCACCGGCGGCTGGAAGTCAACACCTCTAGCACTGGGAGGTTGCCCTCCTGAGCTGATTGATTCGCAGACTCAGATGTGTAGTAGCGGACTAATGTCCAATCCCAAAGTGAGTCGTATTAATCATTAACCATGATATCCTATACATATTAGAAGTACTAACAATATCGAGTAGATGTGGGTGGGGATTGTATGTGGAGGTATTGTCACAGCATTCCTCATGTCCTTTCGAGTCAAGTATGCTCTTATCATCGGCATTGCTTTTGTATCGATTTTGTCGTGGCCGTAAGTTTCACCCTCTCTTTTCCTACAGGATGGATTCTCTAGTGACTAACCATGACATTCCCTTAGGCGTAACACCGCCATCACGTATTTTCCTGATACTAGCGAAGGAGATTCACGTTATGAGTTCTTTACTAAAGTTGTGGATTTTCACCCTATCAAGCATACACTAGCAAAGCTAGACTGGGATCTAAGTGCCAACGGTTCTCAATTCGCTCTAGCTTTGTTCACGTTTCTCTACGTTGACATCATCGATGCAACTGCTACACTATATTCAATGGTGAGGTTTTGCGGAGCAGTTGATCCAAAAGATGGCGATTTTCCAAGGTCAACATTAGCTTATTGCACAGACGCAATTTGCATCTCTATTGGAGCCCTATTTGGCAGCTCGCCCGTGACTGCTTTTATAGAAAGCGGTGCTGGAATCGCCGAGGGAGGGCGAACCGGGCTTACTGCCATGGCAACTGGCCTCTGCTTCATGATATCAATCTTCTTTGCGCCGATTTTTGCATCTATCCCACCGTGGGCTACAGGATGCACGTTGATTTTAGTAAGTAGCCTATTTTGGTGGTTGGTTCAGAGTGAGTAGAGAACGTTCTAGTTGGCTAACATGACTCTAGGTCGGTTGCATGATGATTCGACAGATTACGCAAATCAACTGGCGGTATCTTGGTGATATACTTCCATCTTTCGTTGTTATGACATTTATTCCATTTAGCTACAGCGTGGCATACGGACTTATAGCGTAAGTGGTACCTGCTATCCATTTGTGCAACCTCGATGTTTGTACAGTAACACAGTGAGTGCATGGTGGTGCACCAATGCTAACATGTGGTATTAGTGGCATCTTTGTTTACACAACTTTGAATTCAATGATTGCCGTTGCTGTTTGGGCGTCTGGCGGACGTCTTGAGCCCCGGGAATATGATATGAAGGAATACTGGACATGGAAGGGCATGGGTCGACAGCCATGGTTTGTTCGTGCTGTGCGGAACCGTGGTCGTTTCTGGTATGATCGCGATGATCCCACCAAACAAGGTTTTAATCTTGGCGGGGAACATGAAGCGGATCACGTCCAGGGTAGTTCATTCGAGTATTCTCGCCAAGCGTCTTCTAATGGGGGTGATAAGGATACCCTAGGATTACAGGCGCCCCAGCGAGCATTCACAGGACGCCGGTAGGGCAAAGAGTATAGGGCAGTGAATGCTAGCTTGCTGCGTCTGTTACTGTGATAGAGCGACAAGATTATTGGTTCTACATGGGTGGTTGGAGTTTGGTTTGTCGGTTGTGGAGGAGCGAGGTAGGGCGGGGTACAACACCATCCCTAGGGTTATTAGGGTATAATGTTATGAAATGTTGGGTCAGCTTGAGGTTATACAAATTTATAGCGGCTAGAGCGGCTGGCCATAGAAATTCAACATCATCATATACTAGCACACTAATTAACATTGCTTACCCTAGAAATCTTTATGATTCACGAAAGGGCCGAGAAGCGAAAAGGCAGTTGAGTTTTTGCGGGCAGAGAGAGTGCCGATACGACAAACGATGGTTCGGCCCAAGCAGCAGTAGACAGAGGTCTGATTGGCTGAATGGTTTTGGGATCCAGGCTGTTGTGCAGTGTGCAGTGTGCAGATGCAGTTCGGGCTGACAGAAAGCGGCCCAAAGTAACAGATGGGGCATCCTACGTAATTTGGCAGGAACCTAAGCTCTATCTTGGTGTTGCGTGTGCCCTGTTAGGCATTGTTTTTTTGCGTTTTTATTCGTATTTTTTTTCTTTTTTTTCTGTGCAACTATTGGTAGTATTTTTTTTCAGGAAGCTAAGGCATCTGCCGTGCGTTTTGTATCTGGTGTACCGCTAGCTATGGCTTTAGCTCAAGTTGTAATGTAATGGCAAAGTAAGAAAAGCACTACAGTTTTCGAATAGTAGCAATAGCAGCAGCCACAGTACAGTGGTAGTTACTACTACTAGGCTGGTTTTTTTAGCTGTAGCTCTAGTTGGTGGTTGGATTAAAGCAGGAAGGAGAACGAGCTTCGGGCTTCCTTGATTTCTTTTCTGTTTATCAACTTCACCATTAATCATTGACCATTGACAACCCACCATCAATCATCAACAACCAACCAACCATTCGACTGAATACCGCTCACCATCGCCATATAGTCTTTACCGTCCATCTCCATTTCTAACTATAACCACGCGAGCGCTGCTATCTGCGACTTGCCGTGCTTGATCTACTTGCTGTGATCGCAGGTGGCCTCCCAGGAAACAAGCACAATCACCCGTCTTCGATCTCTTCCATTGTAGCAGCATCGACGTTGAATTCCGTGCTTCTACCTGCCTCCCACAGCCTGACATCAGAACCCAGAAAAGAGCAACAAATAAAGCTATACTTACTCCAACACCAACCTTCCTGCGTCAATCGCAATGGCCTCCCACGCGCGGTGGAACACAAGTGAGTTTTTGATGCCTTGCGTCCCCCTTTGCCGGCCTGGGCCAATACATAATGCTGCTGCCGCTTCTCGAGACTATGTGCTAACTGCGTGATTGTTTACTCTTCTCTAGTTGAGTCCGATGCGGTACGCACTAAATCTCCATCTTTCCTGACATATCATAATTGACTTCTAACATGTAACATTGTCCTGTCCTTTTTCCCCATGCTATAGGGCGTCTTCACAAGTCTTATTGAAGAACTTGGTGTCCAAGGCGCTCAGTTTACCGAAATCCTGTCCCTGGACGAGAGTTCTCTTCAAAGGCTTGAGCCTGTCTACGGTGTCATCTTCCTCTTCAAGTACCCCACCGACACGCCGTATACCCCCAGCAACGGCCCAGAAGATGGCGAATTCGATCGTTCTGGCGCCCAGACCTTGTACTTTGCCAAGCAGACCGTCGCGAACGCCTGTGGCACCCAGGCCGTACTCAGTATCTTGTTGAACAAGCTTGACCACATCAATATTGGCAATCAGCTGCGTGAATTCCATAACTTTGCCATCTCGCTCCCGCCCGAGTACCGCGGCGACTCCATGGCCAACCACGACGTGATCCGTGACGTACATAATTCACAGGCCCGCATGAACCCATTCATCGACGACGGTATTCCACGGCCCACAGACGAGTCTGCAGATGCCTTCCATTTTGTTGCCTACTCGTCCATTGACGGCACCCTATACGAGCTGGACGGTCTACAGCCAGCGCCCATCTCGCATGGCTCGTGCCCCAGCGCGCAGTTCTCTAGCAAGGTCATCCCCGTGCTACAGCGCCGTATTGCGCGGTACAGCCAAAGTGAGATCCGGTTTAACCTGATGGCCTTGGTGCGTGACCAGAGGCAAGTAGCCCAAGAGCGTCACGACTCTATCATGTTGGAACAGGAGGAAAGACAGCGACGCAACTGGACAATTGAGGGCTCGTTGCGCAAGGATAACTTTGTTGGGTTCATTGGCGAGTTGCTCAAACTCACCATGGCAGACAAAGAGCAAAAGGGCGAGACTAAAGCATGGATAGATGAAAGTCGTCGGCGCATGTTGGAAGAACAAGTTCAGAGACGTGCCGCACGTCAACGTGACTAGGGAAACTTGGACATAGATAGAAGGATATTATATGTATATAGATACCTATGGGTCTAGTCTACATGAATTCGGCAATATATATATAATATAATGACGTGGCTAGTAGAGTGGTGAAGACAAGAAGTCCGGGCTGTGATACAATCTAGAATCAAGGCCGCATGATGTATTAGATCAAGAAGAAAAAAAAAGAGGTAGAGGTATATTACAGAGCTACAACTATTAACAAAAAGAAAAGAAAAAAAGAACCGAGTTATAATATTGAAGAAGTAGAAAAGGAGTTTTTACATTCTAATTTGAAAGGGTTTTTTTTCGGAGTGTTTTTTTCGATTGAAAATCAAGTTTACTTGAACAAAACTGATAGATAGCAAATAGAGAAGAGAAAAATGACTTGGGCAAATTCAGGATCTATCTATACCAACAGTTTGGTTTTGATCTGTAACACCTGGCAATGTATTAGAAACATTAGTAGTACCAGTATTAGCAGAAGCAGCTATCGTAGACTTGTTATCACCAGAGTCTGTCTTTTCTGAAGAAGTGATCTGAGACTCGGAAGAAGACGTGGTAGGTTCTACTTGTTTCTGCTTTTCCCCTTCCTCCTCTTCTTTCTTCTTCTGTTCAGCTTCCTTCTCTTCAGCCTCTTTCTTCTTTGCTTCTTCTTCTTCACGTTTCCGTCGTTCAACTTGTCGTCTACGTTCTTCCTCAGCCTCAACATTGGCGATATGACCTTCTGCTAGACCTGGTGCTAGACTAGCGATGAAAATCATAAATCCACGTTCCATACGACGAATGATATTGAGTATCCAGGTAGCTTGGTTACGTTGTGCCCGTTGGTATAGACGATTGGCGAGGACTTCGGGGTTAGCGGGAACACCACCAGCGTTGCCTACACCTGCAGCTCCTATGAGTGGATTGGCAGCTGCGGCTGGTTGTCCGTGAGCATCGATTCGAGGCATCAGACCACCAATGACATTAGCTCTTATGGCTCGACCGATACCTTCAAAGAGACCGACGTTCAAGCCAATGAAACCCACAGCCATGGCAAGTGCCCCAACCCATCGATAAGGATCGTTTGTTCCTCCAGCAAACCACCAGATAAAGAGCAAGAGGCGGAAAATGAACCATATTTCAGACCATAGCAAGCTCAGAATTTGGAGCCATATAGGCCGTTCAGGAGTAACTTGCGCATTTACAGCCTGAAACGCATCGATCTGGATAACGTTCGGATTTGGAGGTTGAGGGCCAAAGTTTTGCTGTAATGGAACAGTGGGAGTCGGCGTCAGCACTGGCCGCGGGGGGTTAGGGTTAATAAACGGCACAGGCGGCTTGACTTTGCTCATGTCGACGATGATGCCATAGGCCCGGCCATCCGGAGAATACAGCGTGTACATGGTTGGCGTTGGGCGCAACGCAGCTTCAGTAAGCTGAGGCGTGTGGATGCGAGGCGGAGGTTGAGCAAAGAGAGGCGTCGGAGCTCGCTCGCCAGCAGCGGCAGTGGCGACAGCTACATGCGAGAATGGAGGTAGAGCGTGTCCGTGGCCTAATGGGGCTCTGCCTGAGATTGAGCGCTGCATAGCAGAAGCAATGATATTGACAGCCTCTTGGTTCCGCTGCTCCCCGTAGGCTGTAGGTGTTGGGTGGTATTGAGGCGGTGGCGGTGGCGGCGCGGCCGGGCGAACCATGGAAGGGCTCGGCGAAGGCGCAACTACGTGTTGTGGAGTGCGCGATCTGTGCTGGTAATGGGCCTGGATGCGACGCTGAATCTCGGCTTCAGTAAGCATTGGTGACGAGCGGATGGGTGGCGTAGGGCGCGGAGCGGGATTCGGAGTCTCGGATCGTGAAGTGTCGGGGGCCGAGATGGCGAGGTGAATGGTGTGTTCAGTTGAAAGACGCATCTAAAAGAAAGGTGGCATGTTAGTTGCAAAGGCGGAAGATGAGTAGTATGGAAGTAGTTGGCTAGCTAGACATACCTGCTGCTCGCCAAACACTGACAGCATTGTCGCGTTGTCATCGGTAAGCAGGCGGCCTCTATAGATCAAGCGGAGACGGATATCGTTGTCGACAGTAGCGCGCAGGCCAAGCGAGACGAGGAGACGCGGGATGCGCTGGCGCAATTCGCCGATGGTGGCCACAGTAGTAACATTATTAAGAACCAGCGGCTCGGGGAACGATGGGCAGAGCACGTGAAGCTCGAAGACCAGCGACTCGATGGGCGCCTCTTGGCGGGCAGCGTCGACGGTGTTGCGCCGGGGCGGACGAGGTCCATTGGCGGGAGATTAGAAGAAAGGAACAAATAAAAGACAGGGCCAGAATCACGAAAAGTAGAGGGACGGTAGGCGGATTTCGTTGGTTGGTGGACTGAGTCTGAAATGAATATACACGGATATGGGATATGGGATATGGCCTATAGAATGGGTGGCGATAATGAATTGGCCGGGTTCTAGGATGACGATGGCTTGATTAGTTGTAGATTGCCAGGCTGGGACGAATCAGCGAGGGGGAAACGGCAGGCGTTAAATGAGCGAGGATGATGAAAATAAACAAGACACAAGCACACGCCGCCCGCGACTGGAAGAGAGATAGGGCAAAGTAGAGGGAGTAGAGTAAAAATAAAGAAGAATATTACAAAGCATGTTATGCGAGACAAACCAGTACCGCCACGCTTTTTAGCTCGTGTTGGTTTTGGGAGCGTGCGAGCCATTTGGCGACACAACAACACAACACATCGGTGGTCGCAGAACTGGACTTGGCTGTTGCTTCATCTGGTAGCGTCCACGTTGCCAGATGATGACAGAAGGATCTCTGGTAGCTGGCAGCAGCGAGACGAAGCTGCCACATCACGTGATGTGGCTGAAAGCCTGGCAGACGGCGCGCAGGTGGCAGAAGAAGCTTGCGGGTGGAGCTTGATTCTAATTTAGGCCTAGCGCATTAGCTTCATATGCCCCCGTTGCTCTAAATCAATATTAAAGCAAGGCGTAAAATTAATACAAAAAAACCCACATTCTAAGAAAAGAAATGACAAAAAGAAAACCAGGCTGCTGGAAAGGACGCATTTTCACAAGCCAAAAAAGCAACAACGCTAATCAAAGTAAAAAACGACCGATATACTAAATAGTGAATAAAAGTAAACAACCCTGCTGGCGAAATTCTGCAGACGAGCATATTGTTGGGGACAAAATCCCGCCTATCCAGCTCCTTTCCTGGTCCTCTTCCTGGTTCAATCGATTTAACTTGAGCCGGGCTGCCTTGTTTTGGGCTGGCATTGAGATTGAGCTTAGCTAGCTAGCAAAGTTTGGTTTTTTTTATATTCTCTTATATACTCGTGCCGCGCCCCGTAATATTTATAATTGATGTACACACTATCGACAACTCATCTCCTCTCCTGGATTCTCTTTCTCCCCTTCTTGTTCTTGAGCAAGACCACGATATCAGAGCAACGGGTCGAGTTGGCTTTCAAGTTGTTTTCTGCCCTTTTAATTCTTGGGTTAATCCTCGCTCTTTTTGGTTCTGTTCCTCTTTCTCTCTTGTTCTTTAGTTTTCGTGCTTAAAGCGACATGTCTTTGCCATCCAGCCCGTGAGAGTTTATGTCTATATTTTCTTTTTTTGCTTCATTATTTTTCACCCTAACTAATTCTTGTTCCTTTTCTGTATCTTGGATGGGCTGAGGCTCCGCTATCCGTTGTTAACCCTTGACCCGCTGCTAACCCCAAGTTTGCAGCCCGTCCACTTTACCCACCCAACCATGGCCGCTAACAACGCCAGTGCTGCTTCTAGCCTAGCCTGCTGCATGGATAGCAGCGCAAATTCAGCAGCTTCAGTTTCTTCGGCGACAACCATATCGTCGATACCAGCTTCGGCTTCTTCGTCGCGGCCCTCGTCGTCGTGCTCCGATTCGTCCGTATCTGCCTTCTCGTCTGCAGCAACTGCTACCGCCTGCGGCTTTGACGGTCTTGACGACGCTTCCAATATGCGCGCCCGCGTGCCTCTGGTTGCCACCGGCTCCGTGCCGATGTTGAAGCCTCACCCACTCGGCCCGCCATCTGGTGGCTTTACGGCCTCAATGCGGCATCAGACACCTTCCATGCAGCAGCAGCAACAGAGGGCTCGTAGGGCATCGGCTGCGTCGTTCCGCACTCGCTTCTTCTCGACTTATGCTCCCCGCCGCATGCGCTTCACTACCAAGATCAAGACGGCGATCAACAACTCTCGGCGTCATTGGTACCGCATTCCAGTTGGTCTAGGCATTGGCTTCTTGGGCATGTTCCAGTTCTACAAGATGTCGTCTAGACAAGACCGAGAGTCTGAGGAACTGCTGGCTGAAGAAAACCAGAAGAGACCGAGAAAACGGCCTCGCATCCGTCCAGACGGCCCATGGTACGTATTTTTTTCTTATTTTGTTTTTCTATTGTAATAGATCTAATCTTGTTTTTTTTTTTTTTTTTTTTTTTTGTCTTGGTGAGGGAACGCCTGCATATGTGCGTCTGTGTGTCAGCAACAAAAGAAGAAAGAAACCATGACCGTCTTTTTTTCAACAAATTAAATTCGTTCATAAACTGACATGTGATACCCGGTTTTAGGCAAGTCCAGGTCATGTCGACCCTGCCGCTCAAGGCCATCTCTCGTCTTTGGGGTCGCTTCAACGAACTCACTCTTCCCTACTATCTGCGCGTGCCCGGCTTCAAGCTATATTCCTACGTCTTTGGCGTCAAGTAAGTTTCTTCCCCTTGTCTTACTTTTTTTTCTTCGCTTGTTGCTTCTCTTGGTTCTGTTCTCCAGATCAGAGAAAATCCAATCCTTTCGTTTCGTCTCTTTTGAAGCTCTTTTTGGAATAGCTCGTGTACACCCCCCCCCCTCTTTCACATGCTTTTTGTTGAGATTTGTTGAGATCGCATATGCACTAACACATGACACCTTGCATATAGCCTCTCTGAGGTTGCTGAGGACGACCTCCACGTCTATCCCAATCTGGCCTCCTTCTTCTATCGTACTCTCAAACCTGGTTCTCGCCCTCTGGATACCCGCCATGACGCCCTGATCTCGCCGTCCGACGGCCGTATTCTTCAGTACGGTCAGATCGACGGCAATGACATCGAGCAGGTCAAGGGCATGACGTACACCGTTGATGCGTTATTAGGAAAGAAGACACCCGCTCCTAGCATTATTTCCGGTCGTACTGGCGCCTCTTCGTCTACTTCTTCTTCTAGACCCGCTGAACGCGACGAAGAATTCGTCAAGCGTGATGAAGAGTTTGCCCGTCTCAATGGTATCTCATACACCCTGCCCTCTCTTCTTTCCGGTGGCTCTCGTGGCCGCGCTGCTTCGACCTCGGCCGATCTATCAACGCCCGCGTCCAAAAGCACCGAGAAGGAAGTTGCCGAAGACCTAGCTCTAGGCGAAAGCCCTTGGTACCAGCAACTCTCCAATACTCGCAAGACCGCTCTGTTCTATGCCGTCATCTACCTAGCCCCCGGTGATTACCACCGCTTCCACTCACCGTGCAACTGGGTTGTTGAACGCCGCCGGCACTTTGCTGGTGAGCTGTACAGCGTCTCGCCATATCTACAACGTACTCTACCCGGTCTCTTTACACTCAACGAACGTGTTGTACTACTCGGTCGCTGGCGCTGGGGTTTCTTCAGCTACGTGCCCGTCGGTGCTACCAATGTCGGCTCCATCATTGTCAACTTCGACAAGGAACTACGCACTAACTCGCTAACTACCGACACGGCTGCTGATCGTGCCGCGGAGGAAGCTGCGGCGCGTGGTGAGCCCTACTCGGGCTTTGCTGAGGCTACATACGAGGCCGCAAGTCCCGTTCTCGGCGGCCATGCTTTAAGTCGTGGTGAAGAGATGGGTGGTTTCCAGTTAGGTAGCACCGTTGTCCTCGTGTTCGAGGCTCCCGTCAACGGTGAAAATGGCGAGAAGTGGCATTGGGAGGTCGAAAAGGGCCAGACTATCAAGATGGGTCAGGCACTAGGCCGTATTAGCACAGAGACTGCTGATGCTGATGCTTCTGCTTAAAAGTAATAGCAAAGCAGAAGCAATGTCAAGAGTTGTAGTAGTTGATGGTCGTGATACCAGTAGTAGTGACTATCCACCGACTATGCTTTCTCTACCAGTATCTCATATACAATCATATCATAGCTCAAAAAAGTGCATACATGTTACATGTACATAAATATACCCTATCTTTCCTCGAACATATTTTTTCTGCTTCAATTTGTTGCCTTGTTATAGCTAATATATCATGTCCGACTTTCACACTAAACACAACACAAGTTATAGAAGTAATGCTTTGGTTTGATATATGAAAATATGGCTTCGTATTACATAAATGCTATGTACGTTAGGTCGTACCTGCCGTCTTCAGCGAGATAGCAGGTTTGTGGATTAATATGTATTTATTTGGAATTTGTGTCGAGGGATCCCAACGCCACTACAAGCTGTCCTGTTTAGTCCGAAGCTTGTTCTCCATACCTTAGTTTTTGACTAGCAATAACAATACAGGGAAACAAACTAAGTGCAAATGATTACTTGTTTAAGCACCGTAGGCCTTGACGCGCTCATCGATGGGAGCAAAGTCCTTGGGGTAGGTCTCAGCGGCAATGCCACCGAAGACCAGCTGGGCATCCAGAGTCCAGGACTCGGGGATCTTCCACTCGGCGGCGACCTTGGCGTCGATGAGAGGGTTGTAGTGCTGCAGGTTAGCACCCAGACCCTCAGCCTCCAGGGCGGTCCAGATGTTCAGTTGCTATGAAAACAAGAATGTTAGTATATAAGTAGCAGAGAAGAGTCTGAGATAATGATAATAGCTTGGAGAAACTTACAGTCATGCCGTTGGCCTGAGAAGCCCAGCCGGGGAACTTGTCAGCGTAGATGGCGAACTTGGCCTGGAGGTCCTTGACGGGGCCGTTATCGGTGAAGAACAGAACGGAGCCAGCACCGCCACGGAAGCCAGCCAGCTTGTCACCAGTAGCCTTCCAGTTGTCCTCGGGGACAATCTTCTTCAGCTCATCGGTAGCAAAGTCCCACAGCTTCTCGTGCTCGGCACCGTACAGGATGACGGCACGAGTGCTCTGGGAGTTGAACGAGGAGGGAGTCTGCTTTACAATCTCCTTGACGATCTCGGTGATGCGCTCCGGGGTCACGGTCAGGGTCTTGTTCAGGGCGTAGTAGGTGCGGCGAGCGGTCAGCAGGCCGATGAGGGTGTCAGCAGTAGCCTTGGAAGACATTGTGGATGATGAATTTGGCGGGGTGAAGAGAAAGGGAAGAGTTGAAGAAAGTAGAGGATAGAGAAGAAGCTGGATTGTAGAAGATGAAGATGATGAAGGGAGAACTAAAGAAATGACCACAGCTAGCAGGAGCAGCAAGGCTGGGTATTTATAAGTGGACTTCATAATGGGAGAAGATGGCAGAGGAATGGTGGAGCTTTGTTTATTTTCCCAGCTAGCTAGAGTTTCTTTTGCTTTCTGTAGATGTTTGGCGGATCGGGAAAGTAGTAGTGGAAGCCAGTAGCAGTAGTAACCTTTACTTGTTTTGTTTGCTTTCCATCAAGGGAAGCAAGCTATTCAGGACCGGCTTAATAGTTGCTTAGTCACAGTTTTGTTGGCTTTCATCTCTCGGTTGGAAGGAGGGCAAAAATCAAAAAGCAATGGTAAATGGCGCGACATGTTATTTCTATCATTCTCTCTTTTCTTTTGGTAGAGAGCACTTTGGCTCTTCATACAGATAGTTTCTGGGCAAGCATTGACATGGCCTAAGCTATTCAAGTGGGGGGTGTTTGACGATGGCTTTGATTCCATTTTTTGACCTTGTAATGCCCTTCCTTGTTCTTATCCAATGCTTCGTGTGTTTTGTACGTCTTGTTACAAGCCATACTAAACCAATATCACTAAAACCCGCATAGTTGTCTGTTATTCTCAGAATTCTCTCTGTCCGCAGGCTTGCCTGATCATCAAAACTCCCGTTGAAACCCTGTTGAGACTTTGTTTCTGCTAATGCCTTGATTTGTATGTGTTTATTCAGCGCTCACTAATACACCTTTATTACTAAAAACAGAAATAAAAGAGGAACTAAGGAAAGGGAAAACAACCAAAAAACAGACCAGTGTCAAAAACAATAGCCAACAAATTAACTCCAGCCCCGCTTCTTTCTTCACGGCGTCTCGCTCTTCGCTCTTTTGTGCTCTTTTTGTCTAGTGAAATTATATATATAATAAAAAAGTCATGACTTTGTCTCCTTATTCGATTACTCGATGTTGAGATTTGTTCAATGTGGGGGGCTGCGCAATTAATTCCAAGCCGAGTCTTTTTTATTCTTCTTTATTATTGCCCCTCCTAGCAAAACATGCGAGGAAACCTATCCAAAACAAGCAAAACAGGTTGCTGTACCTATTCCGAGTAGACCAATAATCCGTAGAGTTTCTTAAGAGCGCAAAATGTGTTATCAGCATTATAAACCCAGCCCCCACTTTCTGCTCTGTATTACAAAGATATCTCGTCAGCATCCGAAACATACTACTATGCCTGTCATTGCGTCTTTTGCTCATGATATTTGCAGCCTCGACCGCCCTATGCTAAAACCCCAGCCTAACATGTCGACTCGTTGGTTGCATTAGAAACTACCGCATGTCTGTTCCTTTTGCCCACCAATCCGCCTTGTATTGGCTAGCCTTTGTCCACAACGCATGTACTTAAGAGTGCTTATTATTGAACAACACAATTATGATGATTATAGCTTGATATCAACCATGTTGCATAGAATATACTACGAAGATCTGGAAGTAGTATAATAAACATGGTTTAGACAGAACATCACGAACTAATCCATTCCGCCAGCGTAGCATCGACTACCAAAACCAAAGTTTTGGCTATGTATATCTAAGCAACGTCTGGTTGATACCTAGCTTGACCCGCGCGGGAAAAAGTCTACTAGCCTGTCTTATTCTGTTTACCTGTATGTTATATTACAGTTTGTTTGTATCCTTCCCGCGCGATCGTCCACAAATTATTTTCCCCTGACCTTTTTTTTTTTTACGACCGTGCTAGTATTCCGTATTTACTTTGTACACTTCTTGTGGTTTTCTAGAATTGCCATGGTAGATCTGATAAGTCGGACTCGGACAGTTATATGCTCCAACGATCAAAGGATCCATATGTACATGTAACAATCACTTGTACTGAGCTTGAGATTATATCTTGTACATGTTTGGAGATATATGTCTAATTTGTATCTTATGTTGTATTATACAATCTAGAATTATATACTTTCGAGGACAAAAGAACAACTGCTATATAAAGGCGATATAAATGCCAACAAAGTAAGGCGTAAGAAAACCAAGAAAGCTAGTCCGGAACGCCAACAAATCGCCAAAACAAACCCTCGAACCCTTATTTCAGTATTGAGCTATTGTGAACAAACACCTCGAAAACTGCATACTGAAAACAAGAAAGTCTACCATGAACGAAAATGTTTTCTGTATGCCGTAAAAGAAAAGACAATAAAAAGTGATAGATCGAGATAAAGAAAAAAGTAACCTTCGAAAGAAGGCTAGTGAAGACGCCCAAAGCAAAGAAAAAATAATGATAAAAAATATCGTATAATCTATGGTGGCAGAAAAGAAAGGTTATGGCTGACCGCCTGCCGAAAAAGAGAGAAAAAGAAAGGTGTAGTTGCAAGCTGGCGAATCAGAAGCAGTGTGATGGCTGCTTACGTTGAACACCGTGATTATCTGCCTAGCTGTTGGCTGGTGGCTGGCAAATGCAGTAAGAAGCCTGCATAAAGCAATCAAGATTCCAAGAAGAAAGGCACCCCAACATGTAATTGAGAAAACAATGGCAAACTGAAAGACGGTCAAACTATCGCTGGCAAAAACCAAAACTATCGTCATTGCATTCTTCCTGATTTTCTTACCATGTCTCGGCAATGTACTGGCCAGATTCCTTCTTCAGGTCCCAAAAGTTCTGGGCCTCTTCACGGGATAGATTGCCGCGCTCCATGGCAACTTCAACAAGAGCCTGTTCGACGCCCTCGCCCATTCCACGGGAGCTGCCGCACACAAAGACACGGCCATCGACCGAGTTAATGATGAACCAGACCAGCTCAGCCTGCGCCGCAACTTCTTCTTGGACGTAGCGGCCAGTGCCTCTTCTCGATTCGACAACCCGCTTGACCTCTTCCTCGTGGATGCCCCATTCGCCGCTGTAGATCTCGTCGACTAGCGAGTCACGGATGCCTTGCAGTACCCAGACCTTGTTTGCGCAGTTGGCCGTCTTAAGACGACGTTGGACAAAGCCACGGAACGGTGCGATACCCACACCAGCGCCAATAAGCAGCATGGGACCATCGGACACAAACTTCTTGGCGAGAGGGTTTTGCATCAGACCTTTGAACATGGGGATGTGTACAACGGGATCGACGACGCCAGCCTTTTGGGCAGTAATGTACTTGCGGGCTTGGCGCTCGAAGAATCCAGATCCGACACCGGTCCGTTGGCCTCTCTTCCAGTCATGGGCCTCGTGGACTGTCACGGCAATCTCAACAACACGACGAGGTGGTCTGCCGTCGTCATTGGCGACGAACGATTCATGGGGATCGTTGGACAGCGAGTAAAAGCGAGGCATCAATGCCTGCAGGACACTCATCAACTTGTCAAGGGGGGGACACGAAGAAGGGAAAGCTTCGAGGATCTGGGAAAGAGTGATGTGGGGGCCAGTACGGAAGTTGCAGAACACTCCTTGACCCTCGTTGGAGCACAGGTACTCTAAAATACGGCGCTCGGAAGCGTCATCGGCATACTGCGACATCAACTTGAGAATGGGTTTGGTAGGAGGGTACGACTGCACGTCACAGCACCAGGTAAGCAGATCACGTCGGGTGGTGACCAGTTCGCGGGGCTTCTCATCACCCCACACGGTTGGCCAACGGCCCTTGGTAGTCTTGAGGAGGACAGGTTTAGTGCGAAGGGCACGGGGAATGCGGAGAAGGTCCATGAGATCATCAACAACAGATGAGTCATTGGGCGCCATGACACCAATGGCACCGCCAACCCGGAAGTCAACGCCAGACTCACCAGGGTAATCGGTGACATCGATATCGAAGTGGTAGGTTCTCTTCTCGGCGCCGACCTTGGTCAGCTCACGGGCACTGTGGAGTTTAGCGGGGAAGACATGGTAAGGAGGGTGAGGTTGCACAAAGCTAGGAGGCTGGATAGATGTATCAAGATCCCCCAGAGCTAGCAAGGGCTTCTCATTCTGGGTCTTCTCAGACTCAACATCGTTGCTGCCCTCAAGTGCATCACTGACATCAGCAGTGGATGCAGAGACAGGGGCCTGAGCAACATCGATGCTGTTGATAGCTGCGATCATATCAGCAGGGGTGTCAAGAGGGCCCACTGGGTCAGACGACGTATCGGCTGGAGAGGCAACCTCGATTGGGACAATGGGGGCTTGAGCATTGACCTCGGTCTTTTGTGTTGGTGATGAGCTGACAGTGATTCCGGCTTCGGAGGCCTGGAGTCTAGGGATAAAAGCATTGTTCTTGGGGAGCGGCAACAGGAAAGCGCTTTGCTCGAACTCGATGGCATCGAGGCCAGTCAAGTGAGTGGGGATGTCATCGATCTTCAGGTTGAGAGAGCGGAAGGCATCGTTGTCGGGCAGAGGGATGTGTTCACACTCAATATCGGGGTGTCTAGGACGGGGAGTACCAGACAGGTCGGCATTTTGGGCGCTAAAGTCCCTAGAGCGGCAGCAACCACCACCACAGCAGCGAGAAGTGAGCTCTTCAGGTGTCTGGCCAGTGATGCGTTGAAGATCGGCCGGGCTCTGTGCAACTACCAGGCGAGTGGAAGCACGGCGCTCGCGGTCGGCGGGAATGAGAGCCGGGTCCTCTTCGGCTTCGGATTCGTCCGAGAAGGTCAGGGACGGGGCGATTGAGGGTGTTGTAGGCTCATTAGGGATGCAGCACGAAGTCAGCTTCGGCAGATCTGTAGTAGAAGGCTCGATGGCGTTCATTGTGGCTGATATGGTGTCGATCGGAGAGGCTGTCGATAAAGGTCAAGGATAGACTATATGATGCCGGCGAAGTGAATCGTCGACTAGGTAAGAAAGCGAGGAAGAACAAGTACGACTGGATGACTCAGTAGCAGCAGGTGAAGTTTAAACTTTTGTATCGAAGCAAAGAGACACAGATGACAGATAGAACCCGAGATAGAGCCACGGAAGTAGAATCAAAAATCGCCAAGTTGAGCGGCAAAACAAACGGCAACTGACAGACTCGTCAACTTTGACAGGCTCAACCAAAGAGACGACAACGGCGTTTACTTGATGGCAAAAAAAAAGAGTAGGTAAAAATCAAGTCAAGACTGACAAGATTTAACCAAAGGCGGTTTAGTGACTGGTACGAAAATAGACGGGGTGGTGTGAAGTCAAGCCGGATAAAAAAAGAAAGATAAAAAAGCGATTGATAAATTCAGGCGGAATTAAAAGCGGTCCAAGCACTGTCAATCCTTCAGGGAGGAAAGAAAAAGGGAAGAATCACAACGGAAGATCAAGCCAGTTTGTAAATAAATAAAGACTGAAGCTGAAAATAAGAGGAGAAAGAATATGGCGGTGATGCTTTGCTTTATCAGATTTTGAAAGCCTAGTTCTAGTCTTGTATTAACGGAAGGCACGATCGAGTAGGACTGTTGATTGGATAGCGGGAAATATTGGAGGCAACTACCCGAATATTCTATGAGAGCTAGTGGTAGGGTTATTGTTTATCAATCAGTCACCCAGATAAAAAGAAATGGAATAAAAGATGATTTCATGAAGTATGAGGGACAAGAAAAGAATCAGGAACTACCAAGAGCAAAAAGAAGCAGCCGAGGTCTCCTATTTGTATCTTATCAATACGTAGGGAAAGGCACCGTTCCTACATTCGGAGGCCACAAACAGACGACTGAAAGAGCGACAAGGCTTGGATCGACTCAGAATAACTAACAATGGTACTAGAACGGTAGGGTACATACAAGAGTATCATAGTCGGGTTCTCCATGGAGTCTATGTGCTCTTTTTTGTCCTTTTCTTAGAGCATATCTTTGACCTAGTAATTAGGACCCTGCTCGCAGTATCCGAAGAAGAAAGAATCGAGCCTACTAATACTGAGTAAGTATATGTAATAGTCAGTATTATCTCACACACATTGGTAATATTACCGTGAATTTATCAGAAATTCAGCGGGAATTGTAGGATCTTTTTTTTTTTCCCAAAAAAAACCCCCAATAAAAGAACTTTATTGTTTTTTTTGTTGGAATTCCCCGCGAATCTGATTAAATTCAAAAAGGAAAAAAAAAAAAAAGTGAGAGAACGTCTTACAAACCAAGAATAATCAAGCTAGTGCTAATTTCTATCCTTTTCCCCATGAAATATTATTTTTTATCTGGTTCTTGATTATCAGATTGTCACCAACGATTATGTCCTTCTCCCTGGTTCATTCGTCGACAAGGCCGGCAAAAGACACGGCCTGAAAAAAAAAAAAAGAAAAGAATTAAAAGAAGAATTAAAAGAAGAATTAAATAGATAGATTGTTCTTCTTTTAGAATGACGGCTACGATTGTCATGTGAAAAACGAGGAAAATCAACGCATTAGTCAACGGTATCAAAGCAAAAAGCGAGAAAGTATAGCGCTTAGGCCAGCCTGAGATACTGGCTATACGGAGCACTAGGGGCAGTTTATTATAGAGTGTAAAACCACTATAATAAGGTATCGTGTAATGTTATGGTGGGAAAATCCGGGGGAAAGTCCACTAAAACAAGAAAAGGCACTGCTAACCTAAAGCGAGATTTAGAACTAGATATTGACACTGGGAAGAAAGTACGCCTACTAACTTCGCACGGCAACAAAAAGGGAAAAAATAAAACTCCTTTGCTTCTCTACCCAACAAGAAATCGAATATTCCTGGAAGAAAAGGTTGGGATGAAAGATACTATGGAAAAGTAGTTGATTTTCAGGCGTCAACTTGATCAAGGTACAATCTCAGCTCAAAGAATACCACCAAATCACAGGTGCTACCATTCTGGTGACTTGCTAAGTTGTTCTCAAGGCTGCTGAGCAGACACTAACTCCAATAGGAAGAAACTGCGTTATACAAGGTACATAAGTGGCTTTTGCGGCTACTCAGTTGTAGTATATATTATCAGCTTTATCTAATCAAACGGACATGTCCACGTTGCCACAACTCCCTAGTTTCTTGCATCTTTGTCTCGGCAGTTAGTTATAATTCATTAGAATAAAAATGCAAATATAGTCTAGAAATTTAGAGCACGACATAATGAGTTCATGGCTTCCGAACCAAGACTTCTTGTTCTCTTTACAGCAGAAAGAATTTGGAGGAAAGGCCCGTTTTCTTTGCTTTGGTTTTGTTCCGTACAGAGAATAGGATTGGATATATGATGCAACTATAAGCATGAATTATCTTGCTTGTCTTTCTATCATCCGCCGGGTAATAAAGTCAAAGTCATTCTAGTCAATACATGTTATTTAACCTCGGGCCAGCAGTTTTTAACCTGAACCCCGTGTACTCTTTCATAAGCGTAAGCCTATGGTCTCTTCTAGCTCAGCCTCAATATTTCACATGAAGAACCCGACGCCTCCAGCCTATCTCTTTTGTCTTTCTAAAATGCAAAATCAGTGTATAACAGCACAGAGACAGGTCTTGTCTGTCCATTCGTAGATTAGCACCCGGATCAAGACATAGCCTTCCTTGGCAGATCATTTTTTACACAAGACGAGCCGCCCTTTGTCCGAGAATGACTACAAGTTGACCGGAGGTACAAAAAAGATTGGGATTTGTACTTTAGCACCGAAGTACAAAGTCCCAAAAGATACTTCATGTTACAAAATAATAATGTAGCAACCCTCCGAGGACAAAGTATGAACCATAATTATATCCAAAACTCGTTTGTTTGTCGCCGTCGATAATACAAATGATCCGTAAGTACATAGCTTATAGCTTATGCATTTTTCCTCTCTCTAAGCCTGGCTTTTTGTCTTCGGTAGACTGCCTTGTTTGCTCAACGAGAGATCGCTTCTTTGCGTTTACCTTCGATCTAGCCTTTGATATGTGCGATAGTCCGCGATGATGCAATTATATATAAAATAAAATACAGACTTGTTGACCTCAATTATTATCGAGGCTATGTAACGGGTTCAAAAAAAAACCATGTTTGTACTTGTTTGTTGACGTCTTCTTTTAACCTTGACTTCTCAGAGCCAGTTTACTATGGGTTTGCCTAGGGTTAATGACGCTGCCAACCCTGAGAAAACAACCAAAGCCCCGTACGTAATTTACTGTCAAGTCCATGAATTAATCACCATTGCCATGACTGTTAAAGCAAGAAACGCAACTAGTCATCATCCATTATCCAAAATAAAATAAACCCACCTATTCTAGTTCTTGTGTTCTCCTTTGATGCGAATCTCGAACCAGCAACACAAGCCGGTGTGACGGAAACAGTCGAGCAATTCAGGGGGGTTTCTTTCTTCCATTCTTTATTGTCCGGAGACAGTGATATGATGTGTTAAAAGTCATGCCATTATGCAAGTACAGAATTCAACAAAGGTGATGGAAATACACTAGAGCTCACCACTATCTAAAATATTGATGTACATCCCCTGGATCTGAAGGCGAACACGAACATATGTAGATACACATATGTATCTGCATTTATCTCGGTGAAATTTATGATTATCTTATTTTCCATCTGGTCTGATTCCGATTCGAGCCTGGCCTGACTTGTCCAGACCTGATCTGATCTGATCTGATATGCCAACTGGCATTTTGACATTCCAGGTAGTTACGACTATTGCTTTCCCTCTCCTTTGTTGATATCTGCATAGTTTATTTGAGGCGTCAGGGGAACTAGTTTTATTTTTTCTTAAAAGAAGTCAAAGGAAGCAAACCTGTGAGAATCTTGCTATAGAAAACTAGCGTTATCTAAAATTGAGTATAAGTATACGCTGTGCCTTAAAGGGAAATCCAGGGGAAGAGTGACGCCCTAAAAAAATGGCAATATAATGTTAATTCATTACTTTATCGATATCCTTTATGCTGTGGTCTCGTTCATGTGAATCTTGGAGATGCTAGGGACAGTTATCTGATGAAATTACAAACATCGGCGCTTTATCAATCAGCTCTCGTCTAAGCTCATTTGAATTCTCCAAACTACACCAATAGAAAAAAATATCGAATCAAAACAATGGGCCGTTTCACCAGTTATAGATCACCTAGTAAATCCATGAAAATCACGAGACTGTGCTTGCAAATGAATACATCACTTTAGTCTTTTCCTCCTTTTCATGCAATGCGATCTTATCAATCTATGAAGCCTCAACAAGATGGAGGATCATCGATCAGATCCGATATCGGGCTCGAGAAAAAAACGCAAACAAATCGTATATCAAAATCAACGGCATTGGTGCCTGATCAAACAGTCTCGATTTGACATTGAATGGCTCAACCAAATCTAATCAGGCAAGACAAGGTCTCTGGTTTTGGTAATTCCCATTCTTGCTCTTTGCTCGGCAATTAAATTTCAGCCGGAATAATAAGGAACAAAAGAAAGAGAAAAAAAAAGGGTGCTCCGATTCTTATCAATCTTGCTTACTCAACCGCCTTTTTTCTCTAGACGTCCTAGACTAGATCTGATAAGGGCTCTCATCGACCAAACTTCGGATTGACGCTGGCAAGTAGCTGAATCTTCAACAATGTCGCTATATTCTAAAATTAAAGCATTATAGCACAAGAATATTTCTTTGAGAGTTTGCAGCTTTCGTGTGATTATACATAGTACATAGTAATTATCTGCACGATAATATCCACTCCCTCACATACAGATACGGCCTGAACTAAGCAATACCTTATCTTACCCCATCTCTTCTTGTTTCTTCTTTCCGTTTCTACTCCGCTACTGTCTTTAGCTGTTTATCGTCCCGCT
Source organism: Davidsoniella eucalypti (assembly GCA_004009845.1). Classification (NCBI taxonomy): domain Eukaryota; kingdom Fungi; phylum Ascomycota; class Sordariomycetes; order Microascales; family Ceratocystidaceae; genus Davidsoniella; species Davidsoniella eucalypti. The sequence goes on along the minus strand of RMBW01000124.1, from coordinate 53,697 downwards.
AAGCTGAATAATAATTGCTAAATTCCCTAAAATCAAGAGCCAATGCGACTCTGGCACTTGATCCTTCACGATGTTCATGTAATAATCTAGCTAGTCGATTAGTTCTCGGCCGGATCTATATAGAAGGACTTGTCTAGAGAAAATTATCTTGAACAAGAGGAAGAGTAACTTTAGTTACATAGTAGTGCTTCACTTCAGTTGCTTGAGCTATTGACTAACTCCCATCATCCTACTGGGATACTTCCCCGGACATACTAAGGCTGTCTTGTACTCTTTCACTATGAAGTTACTAGCCATGTTTCAACTTTACGATACTAGAGAAGCGAGCAGTGTGTCTTTGAGATCCACTTTGCTGTTTCTCTTTTGTCTTGCAAGGTGACGCCTAAAGATTTAAGCTGGTGCGTTATCGAGGAAAAAACTATGATTTTATCCCCCCCCTCTTTTGCTCAAGTAAACAATCCATTGTTTATGCTCCTCGACAGAAATGGAAATGTTGAGTTGAAGCCTTTGGGCTGTAGTAGCGCAATGCAAGGTCTCGGCTTAGGCTCGGAAATTAAAACATTAGACACCTCATAGTGCCGTCTACCATTAGAGCAGACTCATCTATGATCTGGGAACAAAAGTTGCGTATAGTACACATACCTCCTACGTATGATGTGTTTTATTCATAATTTGCAAAGATGAATTGGTGTCATGACTCTGAACAGTCCCAGGCTTATAAACGCTCATTAGGAACTATTTTTTATCAACTTCTCCTTCATCCCCCTTCACTCTCATTCAGAACAGTTTGCTTTGACGATGGTTGGTTGGGGAGTTTCCGAGTCTGATGCTCTTCATACTAACCAATTATAGAAATGAAGTGAATAAAAGGGATCACTAGTCTAGTCATACCTAGTTTTTCATCGACCCAATGATGAGATTAATCCTACATGTAGGACTATAGCAGGTAGACTGGGAAACAAACACTTGTTCCAACAGAAGTTGAAAAAGGAGGGTGCTCTAGAACATTTGCCATATTTTCTATATCAATGTCACATCGGTTTGTGGAGTGAAGCCTCACACAGTATTCTTCTTTTCCTTCTCCTACTCATTTCTTAAACCCACCCGGCTTGTTTGTGCCGTCTTTGTTAGCATACATTCTCCTTTTTAACCTAAAGACCCCTACTAGCCTAGTTCCCTACGTAGACGAAAATATTAACATGGTAAGAAAATACCCTAATCAGATAAGTGAATCTAGATCAAGCCACATTGCTAAGGCTTAGGGAACTTTGTCTGAGTTTCGCACCCTATCCCGTGGCACAGTGGAATGGCAGCCAAACTACCGGGCTCGAATCGATGAGCATTGGCCTTACTTCGACCTATGAACCTGCTTACCTTACCTTGTCTTTGCTCTCTGTTAAGGTAGACAGATTGAGTGGTATCCGTTTTCATCGAAAATGAACAAAACTTCCAAGACAGGTCGGTCGAGTTTAGAGGCAGGAGGAGTGCAATTGACTTGTGATCTAACCGCGGTTACATCATTCACCCGAGTTCACGCATATCTACTACCGTTCAGAAGGCGGAGAGTTATAAAACGTTCCTTTGGTTGATCTTGGCTACGGATAAAAAGCTATCTATGTATGTATATAACAAGCGGGGATCCCACTAAACTAAAAGAAGAGGAAACGGATATTGTGTAGCTACAGTTATGTTGAATCTTATTCTTACCACAGTATACAGCTTCTCGACTGCCGAATGTCCAGTAGTTTACTTATTTTTGCGGACTTGCATGTTCAGAACGCCGGTCAGGCAGCGACTCCATGATTCCGGTCTCCACTCACCGTTCATTTCTATCTTCCATACATACTATGCTGTCTGGCACTTCTTCCTACCTGATGTCCTCCGTATTGCCGTCGGCTGAAATGACGTTATTTCCCATCGTGCATATTCCTTCCGATGCTTGCTTTGTATCTTGGTAGCATGGTATAGTGATATTGTAGAGTAGTTTGTTGTAGTAGTTATGCTAACGGTCAGATTTCCTGTATTGGTTGTTTTTTCACTCGGCTTCTTTTCTTTACAATCCGAATGTTATGTCCGGGCTTCGTTGTGTGTATATATAAATGTATGGGAAAGATATGATAATGATGGTATCTCTAGGTCTCTCTAGACTTAGTCATGCTTCCTGTCAGCTCCGTTATGTAACCGTATGCATCTTTGAGGACGAGGATAGTGACTTATGAAAAATTCAAAAAAGCAGGATAAAAGTTATCCACTTCTGCGTTGAAGAGGGTTTGAGCACTCTTGTATATTAGGGTTTCACAAAGCAGGGTTTAACCCACAATATCTAGCCTGGACTAAGTATATCTCTCCTTAATAACAGCTTAGATGCTTGTTTATTCTGAAACACGGAGAACTTGTTCTCACAGCGCCGAAACTAAATCGAATTAGCCTGGCTTTTTTTCCTGTAATACGCCAACCTTATTTGGCTACTTGGATTGCCATAACTAAGTGGCTATATGAATGGCAGCATATTCCCCGGAAGCTCGTCTATCCGACAGTTTTGTGGCGGGAATGATTTTGATCACAGGATTCGGTAAAAGAAGAGAGATAAACCAGACCGTATTGAGATTGCGTATTTTGAGGATTATGAAGAGTAAGGGTAAGATAAAAAGGGGATTTATGCTTTCGATGGTGTTCTTTGCGGTGTCATAGTCGAAGTACTTGGCCTTTGTTCGCGATGAATTTTTGAAGTGGACGTAAGTACATTACAGGAAGACCCAATCCCAGCGGGTTAGGGTTAGAGCAGACCGTCGAATCATCCAAAGTGTTGTATCATGTCACTATGTATGCCTTTGTAAGCCCCTTGAAAATGAAGAATCAATCTATAGACACTATTAGGTAGCAGCCCGTGACCTCCCTTGACGGCCTGAGATTAGTTAGTTCTGATTCTTTTAGTGCGGGTTACCGACGATCATGTTTCATTGGGGCCTCTTCTACTAGCCGTTAGAAACTTTTCCCGTTTCTACGCCGCCAATCCCAGAGTATTGGTTAATAAACAGAAAAGAAAACGAGTAGCAACAGCACAATGGATGGCACGTAGAAGAATATCAATGCTACGTGTAAGCGTTGCTTTGAAGCAAGTAGGAGAAGAAAAAGGTGCCAAGAAACGGGCTGCTATCTGTGTCTAGTTTGTACTTGGTATATGGCAGGTTCGTGTTGCTTCCGTTATTGGTCTTTCTTCGGAGCGTTGAATAGCCGTGTTGAGTTGTGACACTGCGACAAGCCTTGTTTTGGTCGATGGGACAGAGAGGAAGAAAACCATGTCTAGTGCAAGGAAACTAGTGAGGGAGAGCTGATGTGTATATGAAGACGGCCGTTCCTAATTCTCTTCTACAGTCTTATGTACTCCTTTCTTCATCTTATATAATACTCAATCTCATAGCCCTTTCCTGTGTTTAGATGACGACTCAGTCTGACTCGAACGACTATATTCGGCGTGCTTGCTGTGTCACGGAGCAATCGAAACGTGCCCCTTTCCCAGTCGCATCAAGATAACAAAATAAAAAACACAATAAATTCCTTACCAACAACCCTTATATCACTACAAACCCTCACGATGGTTATCATGAAGATGTCTTGTGACGGATCGCCTTCATGTCAAAGCCCGACAAGCACCACTATACCGACACTTGCGCTACCGGGATTCTCGGTGCCGTCTCTCGCTATGCCACAAATCACAATGCCGACTATTGTCTTCGGCACTCGGAGTGTCTGGAGCTACGCTGCCGTCGCCTTCGTAGTACTTGTGCTATGGTGCATGCGGAGCAGCAGAGACGAGCCAATTATCGACGTGCCGGTATATCAAGCCGGCAAAACCAGATGGATGTTTAATGCCGAGATGCTGATCAGGGACAGCTATCAGAAAGTGAGTTCTGACGATCAGATCGGGGCTTTTGGAACTATTTGGTAGATCAAGAAACAAACGACTAACCGAGTGATCGCGTCCCATATAGAACCTGGACCGCCCATACCAGATCCGCGCAACAGAAGGCCGCCAGGTCCTTGTCCCACCACGTCTAGTTAAAGAGCTGAAAAGCCTCCCCGAAGACGTTCTCAGTGCGGGCGAGGCCATCTCAGAGGCCATGCAGACCCAATACACCGACTTCTCCGCCGGCCACAACACAACTCTTATGACAACACTGGTCAAGACCAAGCTCAGCCATAACATTGCCCGGCTGACGCCGCAGCTACGCGAAGAGCTCGAGTTCATCGTAGCCACCGAGTTTCCCGCCTGCGACGACTGGACGCCTGTCCGGTTCCAGCCTTTTGCACTGCGGGCTATTGCGCGTCTCAGCGGCCGTATCTTTGTCGGGCCAACGGTCAACCGAAAGGAGGCCTGGATGGACACTAGCATCAACTATGCCGTCCACGTGTTCATGGCAGTAGTCAAGCTGCAGCTATTCCCAGAGTTTATGCGGCCGGTAGGGAAATACTTCATCTCGGAACTACGACAGATCAAGACAGACCTTGCCGTAGCCGAGAATCTCCTACAGCCTGTGATCGAAGACAGACTCAGCGAGATGGAGTTTGGCAGTGGCGAGAAAGCATCGGACGACCTGATCCAATGGTTTCTGGATACGCTGCCGGAAGAGGATCGGAAGGACACCAAGATCCAGGCAAAGCTACAGCTCATCTTGGCGGCGGCGTCGATCCACACGACTACCAACCTACTCACGGACTGCGTGTATGATTTGGCGGCGCGGCCAGATGTACAAGATATGCTGCGGGAAGAGGTCACGGAAGTTCTAGAAACCAACGGTGGTTGGTGCAAAAAGGACAGCATGGCTCGGCTGAAAAAGATGGACAGTTTCGTCAAGGAAGTCCAGCGTCTCTCAGGAAACATCAGTAAGTCTACGCCTGAAGTCCCATCGCCGGGCTAGATAACAAGATACTAACATAACATCCCCAAGCTTCCTTTATCCGCAAAGTCGTCAAGCCAGTCAGCATGTCTGATGGCACTCACCTCCCCGCCGGGACCAAGATCATCTCGGCACAAGCCGGGATTTCCCACGACGAGCGTCTATTTTCGTCTCCCGAGACCTTTGACGCCCTGCGCTTCTACAATCTCCGGCGCCAGTCACGTGACTCGGCCTCACCAACCTCGCGTAGTGAACAAGACGCCAATCGCTGGCAATTCACGGCTGTTAACGAGTCTAACCTCAACTTTGGAGCCGGTAAGCACGCCTGCCCCGGGCGATTCTTGGCCGCGAATCAGATCAAGCTGTTCTTGGCTTACTATCTCGTCAATTATGACATGTCTCTGAAGAAAGGCGAGGCCCGGCCAAAATCTTTCGCCATGGTCATGACCAAGATTCCAGATCCGAAAGCCGAGTTGATGTTCCGAAGAAGAACGCAATCATAGATGGGGGGTCTATGATGCAATATATTGTGGGGGTTTTAATTAATTGTAATTGTAATTATATGGTTAGTATAAGGAATAATATATCTTCCTCTCGTGCTATTAATAAAGACCGAGAGACAACATCTAACTTTGGGTAGATCTGAGCACCCTCACCGATATGTTATTGTGATTTTAATTATAACGCAAGGGTTGCCTATGTACCCAAAGAAACAAAAATAAGATGACATCTGCTGACACTAAACTACTTATATTGGAGGTCTATGAATTGCCTCATGGATTATTAAGCTTTTGGTTTTGTGTTTTGCTCAGCAAACCCCAAAAAAAACCCAGGATATCGGGTAAAGGCCGAAGAGTTCAATAAAGGTTAGACCAGAGTGACCGGATTCGCCTCTTTACTGCCATATCCTCTTTCGCATCTACAAGTCTTAGTATTTGTATATACAGATACAGATCTGTAAGACTAACACTGGAGCTCTGCAAGTGATCAGATCGGTATATATCTGTACATCTATATGTATTCCTAGTCGTGAAGGTAGCACTAGCAAGAAGAGCCGAGCACAGCTGATTCCTAGTTTGGCTTGAAACCGAATAGCAGATCTTTGAACATACATGAATGCTTCGCTAAACTCCTCGGCTATCCGTCCTTCTCTCCAGTGGGGGGGATGCAGAGATACAGAGGAGAACCAACAAACCACATACTGAGAAATATGATAGACGGGATGCAGCTTGCAGCTTGGAGCGATATCTGCAAGGGAAACTACAGTGCCTACTGAGGACTCCTACAGCAAAAGCTCCGAAGTGTGTAGCTTTGACTGGTTCGTTTCGTCTTTCTTGAGCGGATAAAAAAAAAAGAGAGAAACGGTGGACAGCTCTTTTTTTTCTTTTGCTTATTATTTATTATGGGAGAATAAGATTCCCTGCCTGATATATAAGAACTTGGGCAGCATATCAGTGATACTGAAACAGTCACGCAAACTTGCCTGCATATCTGTATGTGCACACGCATTTTGGCTTTTAGCAATCAAGACAGGCCGGATGTGATACATTGATGCTATGCATGTGGGATGTGGCCTGCATGTCAACGCATCAAGGGCTCGTGTTATTGTAGGCGCTTGCTGGTCTGGTCTGGCTGGCTGTAGTATTTTGCGGTATTTTGGGCTGCTTTGGAACAGCCGGTTGACATATAATTAGACCGTTGTGCAAACATGTGGTATCATGTAAGACTAAGACTAGCTGTACAAAATACCAAATGCCAAATACAAATACCGGATTTCCGTATGGCCATTCTGGTGGTGTTAGTACGTACCATGATGTCTTGCTGGGAACCCCGGTTCCGAAGGAGAAAATGAGCCGACAGTAAGCAGATCCACCAGGCAGACGCCGGCAATATAGAAAAGGACATGTAGCAGCCGAGCCTACATATATAGAGCCATGGAGAGGGAATATGATATGGCGAAGTGGTGCGTGGAGGAGTGCCTATAGGTGTTCTTGTGGTGCAGTTGCTGCAGCTAGCCCATCTGTACCATAGCGGATATATGCCGAGTTTGCCTGGCAGCGTCCAATAGGCGTCGTGATGGGTCTTGCTCCTCTTCTGAGTGGCTCGGTAAAACGAATAGGAGGGTGGACGGTAGAGGTGGAAGGCGGGCCAAGACAAGCGAAGAAGGCTTGTGTGGCTGTTTTTCTTCATCACTGGCTGGCGTAGATGCAGACATCTGTATACATTTCGATCAGCTTATCGTCTTTTGTTTATACTTGATGCTGGAGGGGGATGTGATATCGATAGGTCAGCAATGAAGCCTACTCTGTATACTGTGATTTCTATCTCCGTCTCTCCAAACGGACTTCGAACCGTGGAAACGAAAAAGAAAAAGATTAAGAGAAAACAGGCTTCCTTTCTCTCCCCCCTCTTCTTTAAACCGACAAAAAAGAACGCATCTGACCGCACATTGGCGTATGATGGAACAAAAACTAGAAACAAGACAAGAAATAAAAAGAGCGGTCTCGATCCAAGGTCACGTTTTTTTCCACTGATGGATCCCAAACAAAAGCGCTTGCAGGTGGAGATTAAAAAAACGACTGCTTTTCGTCTCATCGAAAGCAAGTCGAAAACTGGCATTTCTACACATAGCCGAGATGGAGGGGGGCAAACACAAGAACAGACTCAGCTTACATAGTAAATACCACACCAAGGTGGAAATGGAGCCTAAGATACTCTTAGAACAGTATGGTTACTATGGCATCTAAGCTTCTGCAGAACTTTGTAGACGCAATACCATAGGCATAGTGGACTTCAGTAGTGGTTTTGCCCCAGCTGCATCTGAACCAAGACCATCCTTAGGGTTAAACAAGGCTGTTGATCGAATGTCTTGTTTTGAGGAAGCCAACCTTGGGCGTCGTATGATCCTGGTGATTTAGGTAGACGTTAAATATAACCAAATCAAATAGACTATGAAATGGGGACCTGGGATCGTGTGCTTTTTTTTATAGATGATTTATCTTATTGAGAAGATTTTATCGCTGAATCGAGAAATTCTAATGATTAGTGCATCCTTTGCTCTCATAGTCAGTTTTTGCCAATTTTTTCTGATTCATCTCTCCGTTATCTTCTCATCAACAGAAGGAGGGCAGGGAGGGGTTTAGAACTTTGCCAATCGGTTGGTCCTTGAAAAAGGTTTGACGTCACGATGGATCTTAAGGTTCATGATCGAGAAGAATAGACAAAGACAAATACAAAATACAAATACAAATACAAATACAAATTTCAGAGTTGGCCCACTATACCAGCCGCACTTTTATTTATCTCACCCTGGTTTTTATACTTCGTCACACTTGACTTTACCCTCGATTTTTGGCATGTACATCGATACAACCAACAACAGTGCCAATCAAGCACCCAGAGACACTGTATACATAGAGCCTTTACTCCGTTGAAAAGAAAAAAAAACGTTTTTTTAATATTTCTTTTTCTCCCGCTCATTTGCTTCCTATTCTGTATGCGACTAATCACGTAAAAAGAGCATGCTAAAAAAAGAAAAAAAGAGCCGTTGATTTTCCTACAACTATGCTCGCTAGATGAATGCCCGAAGCCTAAAAAGGTATCACGGCGACCCTGTAGTCCCCCAATATATCCTACAAGAAGATATAGACGACTGACATGCAAATTCAATCCAAGATTGCACAAAGATTCTCAAATATCCCTAGAACATACACCGAACTACCTAATATGTGCCGGTTGCTTTGTCCACTATTTGCTTTATTGATGAGGCTAAGAAAAGTGAAGACGGGGCCACGAATTATAATGGAACATGTCAAAAAAAAAAAAAAAAAAAACTTGATTCTAATATAGAAAGTGTGTAGTGCAATAATGAAATGTGCTGTGATGGATAATATAATGAGTTGGCAAATCCAAGAGCAAGGCTGCTTGCTATAAGGGCAAAAATCAACCGATCCAATCAAGTCACCCGGGGTATTGCGATAAGATATGATGCGGTATTGCAGTTGGTTATAGTAGGCTTTATTGCAATACGATACGAAGTGGCATACGCAGTTTTGAAAAAAAGTGTAAAATGATTGATATCTGAAAGCAGTATCTTATATGTCAAAGAACAAAAGAAATATAGCATGATGTCACTACGAGTTAGCGTTGCATTATAGGGCTTTATATACTTGCCTTTTTCAACTTTTTCACCATTGTATATTCTATGTAGTTACTAGATTCATGCTATATTACAGATAAATCGGAACGTACATTTGAACTAGTAGCTTTTTGTTTTCAAATAATCAATGGTTTCCCATGATTTCTCGCAGTTCTTGCAGGTTAGGGTTAGCGTGTTCTAGCTACGGCTCATTTTTTGTGTAAAAAACAAATGGGATTAATGGATTATTGGCACAATATTTCCTTCCTGTTCGGCCATGGCAAATAGCACCGACTACTATGATAGCTTTTGTGCTCTTTCTTTATACCTTAGCTCCGTTGTTTTCACCACTGTTGTTACCTATTCGTTCGATATTTTTGAATTATATGCCTATCTATGAGATCGCCTTGCCCAAGCTTCAACTGATGACTAAGCTATTTATGCATATTGCTGGTTTTTATCTATTCCTCCGTTGCCTTCTCATCACCGAAATCCGGCATATGCAAGTTACTAGCGTTATCGCCCGCATCAAACCGGACACCGCCATGACTAGAATCGTTTTCGGGTGATCGGTGAGAACACACAGACGCCTCAGACGGATTAAAGTTTGGCCTAAATTCGACTTCGGAAAGTGGTGGTGTTATCGGACAGGGCATTGAACCGTTATCCAAAAGCCCTAATCGAGTATCGTCATTGTACCATTTTGGCAAGACACTCTTCTCCCAAGCCCTATGGTTTAGTAGTTTCGAATTCGGCATTTCAGATACGAGGCCATAGTACTCATTTTCAAGAAGCAAGGCCTGAAAAGAGGAAGATCGCAAGTGATGTTCCATCCACACTGTTGTGAGATACCAGTTTCCAACGGGTTTCCCATCACCTAACTTTTGAGGTGGTGGCTCGGACTTCATGTGTCGTTCGACCAAGCTACTAATGGATGCAAGCGGATACTGCTTTCGATAAGGGTTGACCGGTAATGGAGGTTCTGTAGTATTGTCCGTGTCCTCATGGCTGGGTTTAGGCGGAACTAAGCTATTTAGCCCTTTTGGATTCCAGTCTGGTGCCGCTAGAAAAGGGTAAAGAAGTAGGTTTTCGCACTCTTTATCAGACTTGGGCGTTATTAACTCCAAGTTAGTAGTAGTTCTCACATCTACTATGCCGCATGATTGACTTCGTAGCCAGGGGTGGAAATATTGGTGAAATCTGTCTGCCAAGACGAACATGATGTCATGGGGAATAAAGCCGATGTCTGGCATTTGTTTCTTCTCGATACAGAGACATATCTGCTTGTTGACATCCTGACGAGCCTTGTCATGGCTGGCTTCCAACTTCTTCTTGTCATCGTGAAAGGTATCTAAGAGTTCTTTATCAAACTCATCTGGCACAAACGACGGGTTCAAAGACGTCTTTTTCTCAACGTCGTCATACACCTGCCAGTAGGTAGAAACAAGGTCGTGGAGCTCTTCAAAACAGTAGTTGTACTCCGCCACCAAGTCTTCAAGCATCACATATGCATCGGGAAGCTTTGGCATGCGGATTTCCCCAGTTATCTCTAGTAGATCCGTAGGCACGACAGCCGTACTTTTGACCTTGGGGTTGGGCTTCGTTTCAGTTGGTGTGCTCTTGACTGCTTTGCCGCTGACATGACTGAAGAATCGTGTCTCGTGGATCTCAATTTCTTCTTCTAGACTATCCAAATTGACTTCTTGGCTATCATAAGCAGCTTGTGCAGTTTGGAAGGATGATCTAGCCGTTTGAAGATTAACAAATAATCGCTCAACTTTGGCATTGTAATCAATATCAATGGCATCGGCGTTATTGCGGCCAGACTTGATAAAACTAACCAACTCAAAACAGGAATCTGCCTCTTTTTGACGAAGGATCTTGAGATTTCGACGTTGCTTAGCCATTTCACCTCGAAGATCATAGATGGCCATACGGCTTGTCTTCAATTCTTTCCATAGCGCTGTAGCTTTATCCACGTTCACCATGGAAGAGCTTCGTGGTCTAGGTTCGATGGCGGATTCTTCTTGTTGTTCATCCTTGGCCACAAGGCTTTCGATACGGGTCATGACTTGGGCTGCTGATGGCTCACTTCCTACAGCCGGACCTTTTGGTGGGAAGCTGTAGTCTTCATGTTTCCGCATCTCATCGATTTCGTCATATTCGTAGGTCGTATATGAATCACGTGGGTTTAAAGGCGGCGGTGGTGGTGGGACCAGGCGATCATCACGAGGTGGTGGAGGCGGTGGAGGAACAGAGCCCTTAGCTCTTGCGGTGCCTGTGCCTGTGCCATCATTAGATGGGGGAGGCGGTGGTATTGAATGTGGTGTTGGGTATTTCAAGGAAGATTCGGGTGAATGTGTTAATATTAAATCCCGAGTATGGTTTTGATCGATACTGCGGCCAGGTGGAGGCGGTGGTCGTGGCATATGATGATTTATACTAGAGTCTAAAGAATGTAGACCAGTAGGTGGAGGAGGAGGAGGAGGTGGTGGTGGTTGTGGTTGTGGTTCAGGTTGTAATGTTGATGTATAATTTTGAGATTCTGTGGGAGAGGGCAAAGGAGGTGCTGACGGTGGTAGATTCCGATTTAGCGGACGAGGTGTGGGAGTTGAATCATCACGAAGATAATTTGGCAGTACACTTGGAGGGTGACTCGGAGGACTAAAGGGTAGTGACTGAGCGCCTGAGGGTCGTCCACTATTAGAAGGTAGTACTGACGGGGGTGGAGTCAATACAGCGGGATGGGCGCCAAAATGCGTAGGTGGAGGAGGTATTTCAGGGTTGTTGGTGGAGGGCTGCCCGGTTTTCAAGTTCGATATAGGCGGAGTTGGGGGAGGTAGCGGCTGTGGTGAGTCCTGAGACTGAGATTTACGAGTTGGGGGTCCAGAAGGAGGGGGTGGCGGCACAAAATGAGATCCGGAAGATGTGAGACCGCTGAGCTTCCCATCAGGTGAAGGCGCTCCGGGTCTATCCGGTGAGATCAAAGGCGGACGAGGAGGAGGTTGTGGTGGCGGGACAATAAACTCCTTGATCCGGGCATCGCTGGTATGTCTTGGCGGAAGATTTGCAACGGACGATCTTTCTGTCGGGTTTCCAGAGGCCGGGGCAGATGTATCGTGAAGTGAGATTCCGAGCCCGCCTGAAAATGGGGGCGGCGGCGGAGGTGGTGGTGAAGAGCTCGGGCCAGTTGGTACAGGCCTAGTGTTGTTGACGGTTGGCGGGGTGATGCTCTTGCCATCAAGTGGAGGAGGCGGAGGTGGCGGCGGGGCCAGCTCTGAATTCCGACGAGATGACGGTGGCCGGAACGGGCCTGTCTGTCTCTGATCGGACTTCAAGACCTGATTGATAGAAGGGTTGCGGCCGATCCCGCTAGTAGACCCGTGGCGCTTTCTCGCGATGATGGCTCGCGGGGTAACTCCGCGGGGCACGTCTGTCTCCTGGCCGGTGTCGCTGTCGCTGTCGACGGTAAACTTGAATGGGCCGTTCCGGGCATTTGCCAGCGACGGGCTGTGATAGGGCATCTTGAGCGATGGCCCGCCTTCGGCAGCATCATCGGCGGGCGGCATCCATGGCTGGTTCGGAGTGCTGGGAACCGTCGGGTCCGGGACGGCATTGGAGCGCAGCGGGATTGGACTGTCGACGGAGCGCTCATCGGGGCCATTCTTTGCTCGGGTCATCATGTGACCAACATCACGGCGGGGTTGTTATGGTTGGGTCAGGCTGCGTTGCGAATATCGGGTTATGGGAGCCGCAAAGGAAAGATCGACAAGGCTGGCTAACGCGCACGTAGTTTTCACTGGTCACCGCTTCTGTCTCTGATCTCTGAAACACAGGGAAATAGTGTCTGCATTCACAGCTTGCTATGCTAGAGCACGCAATTCGACCTGGCCACGAGAAAGGCAACAGACCCCATACGTAGCCTTTTAAGGTGCCAGCCTCAGTGTTTAGCCTCTGTTTGTTCTGTATCCATTGTTTGTGTTTGTTTCTAGCGCTTCTATCCCGCCATCTTTAAGGCAAACCACACAAATGCCTAATCCTGACCACTGTATCTAGTGCAGCTTTTAGTGCATGTACTTGGTACAAGAACCCTGTCAAGGCAAATAGTTTGGTTTCACTGTGAGGTACTTGACAGCCAGCAGTCTGCATATCGCAGTGTTATATTTTCTATTTTCTATTTTCTAATATCACATCGCCATACCCCAGGTGTAAGCCAACCCGGATGGATGGCTCTAGGCTTGCCTAACTTGATGTTTTGCTCTTTTATTCTTCGGCGCTCAAAATGTCTATTACTACTACCAGCTGCTGCTGCTACAAGGACTGTTCTCTCTCTTTGTCTCGCTACACACTCTTTATACAACTATAGCACACTGCATTGCATATGCTACAGGCTAACCGCCTATCGACTAGGATAGGATAGCATATGATAGGATGCTGCTTCGTCCATTATACTACATCGGAGATGCAACCTAGTGCCCACCGCCTGACTTCTGATTACTGCAGCTTGAGGGACAAGAGCTAAACAATCTATAAAGAGGTCCTTTGTCTTTTTTTCTTCAAGTTTCTGTCTTTCCTGGCGTTCTCAAAGTACTATAACTCTATATGCACCCCGCGCACCTCGTCGCTTCCTCTTTCTTTCTTTTTCTCCTCTCTATTGCCCTTTGCATATTTCTTCCATCGACATCGTCACTTGCTTTCAAGCCCAAGTCTTGCGAGTCGCTCTCTTTTTTCCCTGTAACAGTGTCTTGCTCAGTGGCTACCCATACTCTACATTGTTCTGCTGCTATCAATTTCCCTCAGAGTCTTCTCTTCTTGGTTTTTTCCCCACTCGCATTACCATACATCATATATAGACATCTACCACCTCGTCTTTCCATCGCCATATCAACCTCAATCTCCGTTGTTGCGCCCACCAGCGCCTGCGTTGCTCCTAGGAGACCCGTCCCCAGTCTACAAGGATACCAACCCTTCCGCTATATACGTGCCTCTCAAGCTCTCGAGCATGCCTTGGAGTCAGTACGGGCAATGGATCTGGCATGAGGTATACAACCGGTACTATCGCCAGCGCCAAAACCACCTTGGTAGGTCGCAGGATGGATCTATACGCACATGTATACACCGAGACACATGGACTCAAGCTGATACCTACCCTCTATCTACATTTTAGGCGAAAGAGAGACAGAATGGGCCCCAAATTGCGTGGAAGCCGTCTCTAGCGAGCACAATGTCAGTCCTCCGCCGCCAACCAACCCCGCGACATCTATCGAAACCGAAGAGCCTTCAAAAAGACGTCGGCGGAAGCGCGGGAAAGGGAAGCGCAGAGATCATGGTCAGTCGGTTACAGCAGCTATCCCTGTGAAGGCATTGTTAACATAGAAATTGAGACTAACAACTTTTCAACCAATCATCAGATACCCTAGAATCAGACTCGGATTCAGAAAACGACACAGACAGTCCAAAGGAATCTGACGACTATCAGTCCGTCTATCCAGCCACCGATTCCGATCAGAGTCTTCTCGAGAATGGTTTGTTTTTTCCATGATTCCAGGCTCACTGTTTACTCCGCTTCGCACCAGTCATGGTTTACGTAAGCGGCTCGGCCGACATACAGTACTAGCATTGAGTTCACCTGTCAGCTCTTTTAGCTTGCTAACACTGACTTAGAATCTATCGATCACTTTTATGTCGGCACCGACCAGGACGAGTATATCATTGATGGCGATCAGACTCCGATACTCGACTTTGAGCCACAACCCCACGATATCACGTCAGAGCCCATAGAGGGCGACTACGAAGTATTGGACCCGCGTAAGTATTTTGCTCGTTCCAAATGGAATCCGAGTATCATAGATACGTTTCAAGACGGGCTCGTGTCTAATTTCTGTATAGGATACCGTGTGTGCAACTCGAATTCTTTCCAGCCAGGCGAAGTCTTCAAAGTCCTTTGGTCTGAGCCTATCGGAAAAAGTGCAACCGGCGGCTCTTCGACAGTGTCCGATACACGCTCATTTGTCGATACTCACGGAGAGAAGTTCTACGTAGGATTCAGACGTTTCGTAGTTGTTGCCAATGATTCTGGTCACTGTACTTGTGTGTAAGTATCATAGTCCAGTTGAGTTTCTATCCTTCGACTAGGCGTCTTCAAACTAACAAGCTCACTCACACTCGATAGTCCAATCCTGACATATGGAGGTCGTGGCTGCCGCAAAAGCGGTGTGAAGCCTGACCGTCACGGGATCGTAGTTCAGAACGGCCAACGCCCGAAGTCAGTTCCCAATGAGCCACGGCTAGGCTTCCCGCCCGTCCGGATAGACATACACGCCCGCGGAGAACGCATAACCAAGGAATCCCGCGTCAACTACTCCAAGCTAGTCACAATTGAACACAACGTCAAAGTCTTCTTCATTGGGGCAGTAACACCGGAAGATGCAGAACTGGTTCAACATGCCGTTGATAGTTGCTGGAAGCGTAAGTCATTCCATCGACGTTCAGCACCTCAGTCGTTTGTCAAACAACCCACATGAGAATGGTGGTGTATCTTTTTTTTTCTCTTTTTTGGTTTTTGTCTCTCTTATACACAGGTTGAAACCTTTCTCGGATGTTGTTGAGACCATCTATATAAATATGTTTTCCGTGTGCCAAAAGCACCAACCCTTGTACATTGCTGATCTATTGATTATCTATATTGGAATTCAACGTCGATCGCATGTACAAGGTTTGGCTCGCTCGAGGTTTCCACTTTACGTTGCTAAAAGTACAGCCTAAGACTTGTTTTAGTCTATGGGTCGTTAGTTAGCTATAATAGCCCTGTTATACGGGCCTATACTTCAATATTTACCACTGTTATTTCATCCCTCTGCCTAGCGATAATTTGCTTGATGGATTACCTATTGGTAGTCCTTTTGGATGCGTCTTAATACGATATGATTGGTACATGTACTACCAAGTTCTATTGTTTCTATACGATTTTATGCTAATGCTCACCATTTCAATCACTAACTTGTTTTTTGTCTTTTCATAATATAACACTCGCTCAACGATATATCGTCATTGCCTTATGCGTAGAATTCCCGTATGGCCTTATTAAATGTGTTCATTTTGGTCTCATGTGTATATTGAGTAAGATCTAGTTGCCCTAACACTATAGTAACACAATACATGACATAAAACCTGTATAAATTATCCTTACCTTGGTTAAAAGAGCATGGCCTTGAGAAACTAGCTATAAACTTTAGATTCATATACATGGTGATATGTACTTTCACCTCCATCAACATAGTCTCCGGACTTTTAGACTTCAAAGCCACTACATCATAGCATGTGCTCATGCAGTGATTCAATATACTTGTATGTAAGTAGAACACAGCCAGGTGAAACTAACTTTCTTTTACTCATAGAAACATAAAGTAGTTAGTACGAACCCGACTACCTAGTCTAGAGAGTTTGTTGATAAAAACTGAAATATCGTTGATTACTGATGGAGAGAGACAACTGGTTGACTTGGTGAAAATTGCTTCAGCTTCTTCCATCACAACATAAGGATGTTCACGCTTACTCATGCTTGTATGGCATAGAGTCTAGACAAGCAACCCCGATAGCTTTTGGACTACGTGGTATACAATTGACCGTCAATGACACCTTAGTGTGCCTACTTTCTATATTCCCATATCTTTCGTTTCAATACTTGACAGTGTGCTTTGTTTTTCTCACAAGGTGTACATGACATGTTATTCTATCACAATATTGAAGGTTTTGGGTGTTTACTAAAAATTACACTTACCCAACTACGAAACTTCAGGAAACGGAATATTGACGGTTTATTTTTCAATTCTTTGACACTACCAACAATACAACGAGAAACGAGATATATCATTATTTTGCCTAGGGATTTTTCCGCTTCCAAATTTTTTTTTTTTTTATATCGGCCCAAGTTGGAGTTGGAACTTGGGACAAAGTTAGACATTTTGTTCTCACATGAGGTAACCACTTTTGCGCTAGAAGAGTGGTTTTGCAGACAGAATAGACTGTAGAGGTATTTATAATAATAATAATAATAATAATAAAAGAGTCATTTACATAGCCTCCAATACAGAACAACAGTGTTGTTGCTAAGTAGAAGCAGCGCTATTCTGGCCCTTGGGTCTCCAAAGGACAAATATCTACAAAGAATTGTGTCTCGTTGACAAATTTACAGAAATCTAGAGCCCCCTTGTTGTGTAGTTGAGGTTTTGCCTATAGTGATGCCGCAGGGCTATGGGGCTACCGATATCAGGGCCTTTATCAGGCTTAGAGATAACCACGATTTCGGCGACTTTAAAGGCCGTTGGGGCGGTAATCCCCATGTTATGCACAGAATGAAGAGCAGAATGACGAAAAGCTCAAGTTCATCCCAGAGAGCTTTCAAAGACGGCAACTAAAAAAAGCCGTCTCGACCAAAGATGGAGATTTTCCACATACACGACTAACTATCTAGACTTTTGTTGGGCTGAGGTAGAAACCAAGCTCGCGTGGGAATTTCGTAGATGTTCAAGATCTCATAAGTTGAAAATGCGCAGGAATGGCATATAACGAAGCCATAACAAATGTTATGTATCTCAGTGGCCTGTAACTGTTGAGAAGTAGGTTGTTCCTTCACCTTACATTGTAAGTATACTAGTGCTATTCAAGCTCCATTTCCACCTTAATAAAAATGAATTATGAAAAAAAAACAAAAAAACGAGGATACTCCAAAAAAATTAGTGGATGTATGCGATCGTCTGATTGGCCAACATGGCTCTTTTTCGCTACTTGCCGCGAAGCCGAGGTAGACAATGCAAAGAAGTTCAAAGCAGAGTCTAGAGCAACTACTTAATCTTGAAAACACATAAAAGAGCAACGATGGAATGGGACGACATATTTTTTTTTTAATCTTGTTTGTTTTTCACTATACCAATATCCCACTAGAGAAAATTAGTAGTATATTTGTTTTTGATTCTCTCTCTTCTTATTGTTTTGACCTTCAATTAATTCACAATGGCTGAACATGAACTGCACGATTTCCAGTCTCTCTTCTCCTTGAAGGGCAAAATTGCTGTTGTGACCGGCGGATCGCGTGGCCTTGGCCTACAAGCCGCTTCAGGGTAAAATTACTCCTCCACATACATATTGTATATACAAGTGTATTTAAAAGCTAATAAACTCACCTCTTGTATAAAAAAATAAAGACTTCTCCAAGCTGGTTGTGCCAAAGTCTTCATCTCATCGCGCAAAAAGAAGGCCTGTGACGAGGCCTGCGTGGCCTTGAACGCGCTACCGAATCTACAGCCAGGGGCCCAAGCCATATCCGTGCCCGCCGATTCTAGCACGTATGCAGGCGTAGAAGCACTAGTCAACGCCGTCAAGGCCCACACCGACACCATCGACATTCTCCTCGCCAACGCCGGCGCATCATGGGGCGAAGATATAAGTACCCACCCCGACGAAGCCTTTGCCAAAGTCATGGACTTGAACGTCAAGGGCGTCTTTAACGCTATTCGTCTCTTCCTTCCGCTGCTCGAGAAGGCCGGATCGGCGGAAGATCCCGCCCGTGTTATCGTGACGGGTAGTGTGGCCGGAATGGACCGTGGTCCACCCGGAGCTTTCGGATACACGGCGTCCAAGGCTGCTGTCATGCATCTAGCGCGCAATCTGTCGGTGGAACTGGGTCCGCGTCATATCACGTGCAATTCGCTAGCGCCGGGCTTTTTCCCGTCAAAGATGACTAATGGACTGCTGAAGGCTGGTGCTGGCGCCAAGTCAATCGCTGATGCAAACCCAATGGGCAGATTGGGTCGTGGTGAGGATATTGCGGGCGCGGTTGTTTTCCTGGCCAGTCGGGCTGGTTCGTACATCAATGGCGCTGATGTAGCCATTGATGGTGGTGCGATAATGGTGAAGAGTGGGCTCAACTCTAAGTTGTAAGATTCATGGTGTAACGGGTCGGACAGTCAGTAGCACTAGTATCCACCCAGTGTCATGTTTCAATTGAAATTTCAATATTCTTTTACTGTTGGTCTTACATTCTTTCTTCGTGAAAATGACTATAATTTGTGTGTTCTTTTGTTGTTCAAATCATTACTCTTAACTAGGCCGCCAGCTTCCGCGCCACCCATGTGCTCGCCTTATAGGTGGTTTGTAGCATCGACTCAGTATCTGTAATGTACGGGGCCGTGAGTCCGGTTTCTCGAGACTCAACCACAAAGCCCATCTTGGTGATAAGTGCCATTACTTCGTCGTTGCTCAGCTCAAAGTTGCCGGGGTCAGCAATCCCCGAAGACGTGCCACTTTGATGAGCACCGTCGCCGTCACTATCTTTACCGTGATTTCCAGGCGCGTTGTTCTCAAAGTGCCAGAGCAACGGGCCAACGTTGATCAGAACGCCGCCAGGCTTAAGGCAGTTCAGTATCACCTCTAGATAGCGGATCAGGTTGGGGGCTGTGTCTAAGAAGAACACTGTTGCCACGGCATCGTACTGGTTCTTGTGCTCTTCGTCGCCGTACAAGCATATAAAATCCGCCGCACACATGCTCATATCACCTACATATTTGCCCTGGGCGCGCAGAGACTTGATATATGTTCCTGGGTGAATATCCGGCACTGGGTAGCTGCGCAATTGGTTGTCTCGTGTACGGTGGTTGGAGAAAGTGTGAACCCATGGGTATATGGTGTGCTGGCCAGCCCGCTTAGTAAAGTTTAGGATGTACGATGATGCAGCGAGCTGGTGATATGAGATCTCGTTGCCCTCGGTATCGTGGCCTTGACAACACAAGTCGTACACTAAACGGCCCAAGCCTGCACCTGGCACAAGCACTTTCAGTGGCTCTGTCTGGGATTTGCGCTCTTTCTCAAGCGCAGCCACGATAGGGCCGTAGCTAGCCTCACGCTCGGCAGCTCCGTCCTCAGACCAGTCACGGTAGAACTGACGGATCGAGCTCCGGGCTTTATCGATATCGCTATGCGAAGCTGTTCCAGCCCACTCGGCCGGCATAGAGATCTCCGTGTTGGGATCGGTTGGCACGGGGGTCTGGGTGAAGTTTCTCAAGCCAAACAGCGCAATAGTACGTGCCAGTTCGGCGTTGGAATCGATGGCATCGTCGGTGCGCATCAGAGTGTCCAGAAAGTTGAAGGGAGGCGCGGCAAGCATCTTCCAGTGCGCCTCGGGCAGGGCATAGAAGGATTGCCGGCGCAGATGCGTCACACTAAAATGCGCTGTGCGGGCATAGCGACTGTATGAACAGTAGAGGAAAAAGAAAAAGGCGAGTTAGCACGGTCTGATGAGTCCTGGTCCAGTAACAAACGAGGTGAGGTGAGATGAGCGTACAGATACGAGTCCAGTGCATTGAACACCACTCGCATTTCCTCCTCGTCCTCAATCTGGGACCCTTCCAAGAGCCGCGGTGTTTCTTGCAGTGAAGCCATTGGATATTTTTCCAGGTTAAGTTTGTGTCCAAGCTATCGCTGTAGAGGGCTCGTAAGACTGGCTTTGTCTCAAGTCCCTAGTTTGCTACTTGAGTTGTTGTTTATCTGGCTTTCTGTCTTGTTGTGTCCGCTTTGACTGACTTGGCTATGGTCTGTTTGCAGTGCAATGCAGGGTATCGGCAGAAAGGCGCCAATGCACCGCCAGAAAACTTGGGGGGATCGGATAGAATCGTAATACTCTACTTTTTGCTCTGCAGTTTCTGATACTGAAGGGCTGCTTTTGTGACGGCGATGACGATGGCGATAAAATACCAAATCAAATCGCAGCCTCGTATGCGTGGCTGCCGGAATTACGAGAGAAAGAAAAAGCTAAACAATTAATCAGCCTTGCTTAACTCAGAGAATCCGGATGGCTAAGTTGGAAACTATAGGAAAGCGTTCCAGATACAATGCAATCAAATAGGTAAGCAATTAGCAATGAGCAAACCATTAAATGCCAAAATTCTATTCAAAACTAAGCTTAACTGTCACTATTTTGTGCATACTTAACCCTAAACCCCCGAATTAGAAAACAGCAGCTAGGTGGCAGCTATTGTGTCACGTGACTGTAGTTGCTTACATTAGCTTGCCAAACCATAGCAGCTCTAGGACCTCTGAGCACGCCCAAAGTATGTTTGGCCAACTTCATCTCCCCCGACATCATCTTGGCCTTTGCTCGTGCGACCCCCTTGTTCACTTTGTCTCTCCAGCATCACGAGGTTCTCGGCACCCGATATCTCTCCTTGACTTCTCTTTGCTTCAAAGCTGATACTTGCGGCCAGTTTCATCTATTTTCTCTTTCGCCTTTCATTGGACCAGCAAACATAGAGGCCCAAGTCAAACAACGTTACTCCTCTAGCAGTGTGTAATCTTTGGCGTATCGATCGTATCTATTTCTTTTGTACCTGCCGCTTATTTTCCAACTCCAACGCCAAGATGGACACAACCGCTGAACCATCGGCGGTTGCTACCTCCGTTACTCAGCTCTCATTGCTGCTTCCGCGCTCGCTAGACGCCAATATCTATGTGCGTCTAGAGATCCGTGAGATGTCTATCATGCTGTTTCTAACGACATCCTCCCAGGAAGATGGGTTTGCTGCGCCATCTTTGGGGAGCTTTGTCTATGCCATCCCAGATGTAAGTTAAGTCCCAATAAACAAATCTTGTTGGTGTTATGTGATTTCAAGACGATATCGGAAATTATGGTCCATCATTCATGCCTTGGCTCCCAAGAAATTTCACTGCCTAATCCTCACGTTTTTTAATGGGAATGGGGAAGAAGAGGATCTTCAGGTCCTGCGTTCTTTTTGGTGTAAAAAAAGAAAAGAAAAGTCGAAAAATAGATCACGCATTTCTATTTATGAATGGCAGGATTTTCCGTACATGAGAGGCAAAGATAAAAAGACCCCATCTTGATACACCATGACACATGCTAATATTTCTTCCGGTATTGCAGCGCTTTAACCCCTCGCAGCCTGTATCAACAGTCCTTTACTCTGTAGAGTCAACTGTTGAGAGCACCACACGGCTTGCTAAGATGATAGCACGGAGAACTGGCCTGCCTAGTTATGTTGGGAATTCTATCAGTCTGGCCAGCACCGGATTGGGCGGATCGCCAGAAGAAGAACTTGAGACGTTTAAGAAAGTGGTAGAGGTTGTTACAGCCAACATCCCTCACTCAACCAAAGAAAGTTAGAGAGTCTGTCTCGTCAAGTCGTAGGACACATCCACGTCATACTAGTTGCTTGATATACCCTGGAAAGAAAAATCCCCCTCCTCCAGAAAGAGAGAAATGGTCCATGAAATAGAATACGACAGAAAAGAGAAGAACAATGCCATCGATCGATTCAGTTTCGTACAATTTCACATTTTGAGACGAATTCGTCGTGGGTATTTATTAGGGTTCCATATAATCAGCTGGGCACACCAAACCCTTGCCGAGAACTACCATGGCCAAAATCTGAGTTATGACCTCACTGCGAGCTTATCGTTGTAAGAGTTTTGGGTCGCACCGCCCGGGATACAGACACTGAATTTTATGGTAACCAGGGTCACTTATACTATAGTTGAACGCAAATTTCTATTCCCCAAGCAAAGTATGGTTTCAGGTAGTTTCTGACCCTGGGGAAAGTCTGGCAGACAAAGGCCAGAACAGGGGACATGGCTGCTATCTTGTGACGATGCCATCGTGGTCCAAGCAACATGGAATGAAATAAGCCTAAATTCGGCACCTAACCGACTAGTCATTACGATTTGTTACTAATAGCTACTCATTTACGGCCTGGAGAGATCGCGAGTCCCGCTAGTACGTTCATTGTCTGGCCGATCTGCTTGTATGGTGGTTTGTTGAAGGGGTAGGAGCGGATAAACTGAAAGCCTCTGGTTGCCGAGTCGCTTTCTTAACTGTCTGACCTCATGACGAATGAAGGGGCTTCAGTCTGGCGAGGGTTGAGTCTCGAGCTCGACCAGGGTTGTTTGTGAAGCCCGAGTCATGTCAATCTTTCTCATAGATTAATGGCCATAGCTTCTGACACTGCCCAAACAAAAACTATGCGGAAGCATGGCGATGCTGTCTCTATCTTGACAGATAGATAGGTGAACATATACACAAAGGCAGAGACAGCAAAGCTTGGATGATATTTACAGCATCCCCTGTGGAATCATGCCGAGAAGATTCTTGGCATTTCACTGATGATCCATACGATATGCTCATGCTGCAATTTTGTAGTCTTTTTTTAGGGTTGAACTGGGGCTGTGCCTAGTCTAATATGACATGCTAAAGGCTAGATCGCTAGTTA
The DNA here is from genome assembly GCA_004009845.1 of Davidsoniella eucalypti. Lineage (NCBI taxonomy): Eukaryota > Fungi > Ascomycota > Sordariomycetes > Microascales > Ceratocystidaceae > Davidsoniella > Davidsoniella eucalypti. Next base: position 30,388 of record RMBW01000124.1, on the reverse strand, counting down.
AGATGAGATCGAGAAAAGAATACTAGTGAGAGCAAGGAGCTTGTTCTAGAAGCCCAGCAACCTGATACTTACGAGACAGAGAGGTAAAGCCACATCCTGGCCATGGCACGAATTTAGAAACTTAGGAACATCAGGTATTCCAAGGTGTGGGTGGGCCGCTTTGCGTGTTGTTGATTATAGAGTAGTTTGCCTTTTCAGGAACAATTTTATGCTTCATGCGATCTAGGATCTAGTTGTACATCTGTATACATGTTGGAGAAAGACTTGGTGATATTTGGCTTGGCTTGGACCAAAGTGAAGTCTCCAAACAAAAACAAGAAAGGACCTCTCAAACAAAAAAGAGGGAGCCGTGCCCTCGACTTCCCACCCCCCCTATATTCACATACTACTCGATCTAATATGCGTTCTTGTAATATGTAGGAGCGACGCAAAACAAACCCCGGCTGAACGTTACAGCAGACAAGCAACGGAAAGAGATGAATGACATAGTAGCAAAGGGTGTCAACTCGTAGCTTGTCTGACAATGCTTTGACATCGCTTGCCATGACTATGGAGATAGAGAGAGGACAGAGATGCTAATTCGGGAAGCACAGTCTAGCTTTACGGGCCTCTGTGGACCGAGCGTCGGGCTATGAAGCAGTTTAGCAACTCTGAGGGGGCATATCGTCACTATGAAGGGAAAGCTAGGGGTCACCAACTCTATCTCCCAGGCCGACATTGACAGATGGATAGCAAAGATATATCGAGAAGCAAATTTGCTAGCTTCAGATTCTAGATAAATAGCCAGACGATATCCCGTCTTTTGGGTCTTGTCTTCTTCCTTTTCTCTTCATCGGTTCAGTTCAATCTTCACTTCTCTGGTATTCTCAGCTTTCTTTCTTTAACTCCTCACTTTTCAGTCATTCTCTAGTTATCTAACTTTCGCTTGAGCCTTTTGGTTTTTGATACTTTCTTTTCTGCCTCATTTTCAGCATATCATTTTCCATCTTCGACTTCGCATACCAGTTTATCATTTCTGTCCTTCACTTTGTTGTTTGACAGTTCTCACATTTTGCATCTATCTTCCGATAACCAGTCACTCATTTCGTTCTTTACATCGCATTTCTTTGCATCTTCACATCTTCTTTCATCACTCCCCCTCTCAATCTCATTCACCATGCAGTCCATTGCTATCTTCGCTGGCCTCCTTGCCGCCATCTCCTCCGTTGCCGCCATGCCCGTCGCCAGCCCTAACCCTCAGGTTGACGGTACTCCCGGTGTCGCTTTCGCCTGGACTCTCTGCACCAACGTGCCTCGCTGCAGCAGCCACTCTACTCCCGAGTTCAGCCAGACTCCTGCTCAGTCTGACGATGTCCTGTTCTACCCCAACGCCGGTCTGTCTGCGGGCACTTCCAGAACTACCTCCTTCAACTACGCCGACAATGGCTACTGGTACTCCGCCGATGTCCAGGGCTCCTTCGTCTCCCCCGAAGGCTACTTGCGCTTCTCCAACGGCTACGACATGGTCGGTCTCCTCAGCAAGAACTCTGCCATTGGTTCGACCTACTGGACCAACGGCGGTGCCGACTGCTGCCTCCCCGACAACGTTGGCACCAACATCCAGAACACCATCGCCTACGAGGGCTTCTCCGTCTAAGTTCGACAAGAGTAAGCACAGCTGGCTCATTGCTTCCTCTCTTGAGCCGCTGCCGTCTTCATCTGTTTCCATGATTCGCTTCTTTGAACCACGCCGGCCGATGCCGCTTTTCTTGTCTTCTTGCATGTCTTGATCTTGATCGCCCTTTTTTTTGGTTTCGTTTTCTTTGTGTCTTTTCACTTCGTTCTGCTTTGCTTTGCCTTTCTTTTCTCTCCATCACTTAGGCTCCTTCTGTTTCTCCGTTAGTGTTTGTCTTGACGACTGCATTCTTCATTTCTTTGCTTTTTGCTGTCACGACCTGTCTTGCTTGTTTGTATGCTTACTGCTTGCCTGCCAGTCACTGGCTTTTCAGATCAACCATTTCTTGGGAGATTTGGCTGCCAACGTTTGTCTGCTTCTTCTGTTTCCTTGTTTTTGTTGTTCTTGTCTTTTCGATTCGCTGCTTGCTTGCTTTCTGTCTGTTTTACTCTTTTGTGCGCTTTTCTGTTTACTCGATGCTCTGCCACCGATTACTTAGCTATACTTTTCTCTGTCTGATATTGCGATTAACCTCGCGATTAAATAAGATATGACCATTTGCTATAACGTGTTCTCTCCCCTGTGAATCTTTTCATTTCTTCTCTATAATTGTGTGCCTGAAGACAATTGCTACCAACCTCGGCTTATGACTAGTACGAGTAACAAATAGCGTCTACATGGTTGATTTTATCGAATATTTGTTGGTCTGACAAATGTGACGGCGGCTTTTTGCATGATGTATGGTGGTCTCTGGCTGGCCGAGAAAGCTATACGAAATATGTGTGTCTAGCACATGTATTATCCTTGGCCGTTATGGAAGATATACAGGCCAAGTAATAATAAAGACCCACCGCGTATCAGAGCTATGCAACTATGCGCCTGTGATACCTTGAACAATACCGCTTTCTTTCTTTTTAACTTGTGGCGTTGTTGTGTGTCCTAGTTCTTGGATGGATTTGTGAATTTTGCAGGATGATAGCCATCTGTTCGATGCATACTGCGGCTTCCAAAAATGAGCATAAAGACAAAGGCCGAGCTTTCTCTAACTCTAGAATTAGATACGACGTATACTGGCGGTGGCTTGTGTAACCAACGTGGCAAACAACTACATGGTTGGCTGCGAAGGGAAAAAGGATTAACGAAGCGCAAAATTGAGGATTGTTGATCTTTCCTGGAAATTACACAGAGTATAAAGCCAAGGAACAACTCAGAAAAAGCCAGTAGAAACGACACAACAGTGTTGCATTGGAGTAGTTGTTGGAGGCTACGATACGGTGAAGGAACAACGGTACAGGGTATCTAGGATGCACAAAGACTGGAAGACGCATCTCTTGTTCGTGGACTGGGTTGTAGCCTACATTGGAAGGCTGGATTTTGAGGATATCGACTATTTTGAAATGTGGCTTGAGGTGCTGTTTGTCTCGAAATTCGACTTGGCGATCAGTTTTGGTGGAAAATGGCGGAAATGCGCAGACTGGTATCGGCCATAACTATGTATACACACTAAAGAGGCTCACACTACTACCCCTCCCTTTGCGTTTCTCGTCAGTCGGCAGTTACCCTGACATGGTATATCTGTAGCACAAATGTATAAGTAATGCAACAGCTGTAGTTTAGGTGATTTTGTGCACAAATAAGCTTGCATGGACAATAGTAAACTAGAGAATGACTTATGTACCAATGCAAAATGCATAAAACTAAGACAATCTATTTATCCTGTATTTTGCGGTTTATTGTTGGTTTGAGTTGCTCTGCTTTGGTCCCTTCCTCTTTCAGACTTTGCCCTTTTTCGACCCCTCTAAAACAGTACCGCCCAACCTGCCCCACGCCCACAAGCATTTTAACTGGCTGGCGGCAGAGACTTTGCTGCAATTGCTGCAATAGCCCACCTAACTGCACTATTTTGCTGCCCTTGGTACACAATAGTATACAAATTAGTTGTTTTATTCAATTCCTTTATTCTCTAGCTAAAAAAATAAAAATAAAGGAAAGTACACGCAATCCACGCCGCAACTACTGCTTTCCGTAGCCAAAAAGCCCCCTCCCCTCCCTCTCGCCTTTTCCCTCCTTCTCTCTATGTTAATTTTGCAGCAGTTGCTCTGCTTTCTCTCACCACCTTAAGTGAAGCTCTATTTTCTGCTATCATTATTGTTGTTATTATTTTTCTCTGCTTTGTTTCTACCGCATTTCAAAGCTTTAGAGCTGGCCTAGCTTCAATTTTCCCACACATTGTTCTTCAGTCGATTCTTTTTTTTTCTTTGTCTTCATTTCTTTATCATCGGCTATTTGCTAGACCTATTTTTCTCCCGCCTTTGTCCTGTCGTGATTGTTGCTACAAGCTGTTTTTGGCGCTGTCGATTGATCTCATTCGAGAGCACCAATTTTAGCTGTGCTGCCCATTTGCTGCCAATTTTCGAGCTTTGTGTGCTTTGCCCTGCTTTTCTTATCGTCTCGTATATAACGGACGGGAATCGAGAATCGAGAACTAAATCTTTGCTCTGGCCTCGTCTTTTTTTATTTAGTTGACTTGACACCAGATCCAGTGGATAGCTTGAACCTCTTCCAGCACCCATCCTCTTTGCCTCAGACTAGCCCATCAATTGATCGACGTCCATCATTCGTCGCCTTCTAAACAATGTCGTCGTGGCAGCCAAACCCCGAGTCTCTGGGCCAGCTGGCTCAGTGCTTGAAGAACTCGCTTAGTGGGTTCAACAAGACCCTCCAGAACGAGGCCGAGAAAGTATGTCTGACCCCATTGTCGCAAACACTCACACACACACACATACATCGTCACTATCCACTAACCAAGTACGTATCATGACTGTAGATGCTCGAAGATGCCAAGAAGTCGCCGGATTTTAACAACTACCTGGCCTATATCTTCTCCAGCACTGAGGCGCCCCCTAGCACCCAGTTGTCGCCCGAAGAATACCACACTGTGCGCTCTGCTGCTGGTATCATGATCAAGAACAACCTCCGCGCCAAAGAATCTGTGCCCGAGGCCAGTCTTGGTCTGGTTAAGCTTGCTGTACAGATGGGTCTGCAAGATAAGAACATGCTGATCCGCAACTACGCTGGCAACATCTGTACCGAGTATGTCCGTCGCCTTGGCCTGTTCAGCTGGCCCGAGCTCATTCCCATGCTTCTGGGAATTGCGCTCAACGAGGGCGCCGAGAATCAGTTCTCCAATGAGGCTCAGGAGGGTGCCATGTCTGCGCTGTTCAAGATCTGTGAAGACAATGCCAAGGCTCTTGAAAGGGAGCACGGCGGCGAGCGCCCCATCAATGTCCTCTTCCCCAAGCTCATCCAGGCTACTAAGAGCCCCTTGACCAAGGTCCGCAACGGTGCTCTGTCGGCCATCAACGAGTTTGTGCCACGTCGCTCTCAGGCCATGCTGAACTCTATCGACGAACTTCTCAACCAGCTCTTTGCCCTGTCTAGCGATCCAAGCACAGATGTTCGCCGCCAAGTTTGCCGCTCGTTTGTGCAGCTAGTTGATGCTCGCCCTGATAAGTTGCAACCGCATATCCCCGGCCTGGTCGAGTACATCATTGCGCAACAAAAGAATCCCGATGAGGATCTTGCGTGCGAAGCTGCCGAGTTCTGGCTGGCCGCCGGCGAGCACGACAGTCTATGGGAATATCTAGCTCCTTATATCGACACTATCATTCCCGTCCTCTTAGAGTGCATGGTCTACAGTGGTGATGAGATCGCTATCCTCGGAGGTGGCGATGATGACGACGAAGAGGATGATCGTGAGGAGGATATCAAGCCCGTGTTTGCCAAGAAGTCGCAAACCCGTAACAAGGCTGAGGCCAGCGAGGGTGCCACTCACGCCTATGAAAAGCTCGCCAGCATGGATGCCAATGAAGAGGACCTAGAGGATGGCGAGATCGATGAGGACGAAGATGGCGACGCGGACCCTGAAGAGCGTTGGACACTACGCAAGGGCTCTGCTGCTGCCCTAGATGTCTTTGCCCGCGATTTCCGCGACCCAGTCTTCACCTCTATCCTGCCTTACCTCACCAGAAACCTCAAGCACGAGGAATGGCCCTACCGCGAGGCCGCCGTTCTTGCTCTGGGTGCCGTTGCCGAGGGCTGCATCAATGCAGTCACCCCTCACCTTCCAGAGCTCTTCAACTACCTCTTAAGCCTTCTCAATGACCCCGAACCTGTCGTTCGCCAAATCACCTGCTGGACCCTCAGCCGCTACTCTTCATGGGCAGCTAACTCGGCAGACCCTAACTCGGTCTCCGAGTACTTTGTCCCATTGATGGAGGGCGTGCTTGGCCGTATGTTGGATCGCAACAAGCGCGTTCAAGAGGCTGGAGCCTCTGCCTTCGCTAACTTGGAGGATAAGGCTGGAAAGAAGTTGGAGCCTTACTGCGAGCCTATAATCCAGCAGTTTGTGCGCTGCTTCTCCAAGTACAAGAACCGCAACATGGCCATTCTCTATGACTGTGTTCAAACCCTCGCTGAGAGCGTTGGTCCCGTCTTGGCTCAACCTCAGCTTGTTGGCCAGCTAATGCCTGCGCTTATCAACAAATACCAGAGCATCCCAGATGATTCACGCGAGTTATTCCCACTCTTAGAGTGCCTGTCTTATGTTGCCATGGCTCTCGGTGCTGCCTTTGCTGACTTTTCGGAGCCAATTTTCATCCGTTGCACCGGAATCATCCGCAACAACCTAGAAGTTTCTATAGCTGCCAAGGCCAACGCTGATCTAGCCACCCCCGAGAGAGATTTCCTGATCACCAGTCTAGATCTCCTCAGTGCTATCATCCAGGCGTTGCCGAGTGCCAAGGCCGCCGAGCTTGTTGGCCGTGACGAGAGACACTTCTTCGAGCTAATGACTATGTGCATGAAGGATGAGGTTGACGAGGTTCGGCAATCAGCATTTGCTCTTCTTGGTGACGCTTCCAAGTTCATCTTCCCGCAGCTAAAGAACTACCTTAGCACCATCATGCCCATTCTAGTCCAGCAGCTGGATTTAGACAACATTGTTGATGAGGATATCGACAACGGATTCAACGTTATTAATAACGCCTGCTGGTCCGCTGGCGAAATTGCTCTCCAGCTCAGTGGCGCCGATATGCGTCAGTGGCTCGATGGATTGGTCCCACGTTTGGTTGATATCATCACCAATCAGCGTATCCCTCCCAACGTGGCTGAGAACGCCTGCATTGCACTAGGTCGCCTCGGCATCAACAACGCCGACGCGCTTGCACCTTCTCTATCCTTGTTTGCCGATGACTTCCTATCTACTATGGAGACTGTGCTTGCTGCTGAAGAGCGCGCTACAGCTTTCAAGGGCTTCTCTCTTATTGTGCTCAAGAACCCGCAGTCGATGGAGAGCTCTCTGCTTTCTTTCTTCACAGCGATTGCTCGCTACCAAGACCTCCAGCTGAGCAATCCCACCAAGCAGGAGCTAACTGAGACTTTCAGAAATGTACGTATACATATTTTACTAATACTGTTGTTGATAATTATATACTAACCAAAATTGTTTCCTATAGGTCATTACCACTTATAGCCAAATGATCCCACAATTTAGCAATTTCCTCGGTCAGTTGAATGCCAACGATCGCCAAAGCCTTACCAACAGCTACGGCATTTAAGACGACATTGTCTCTGGTTTTTTTTTTCGTTCTTTTCGTTCTTTTCGCATCATATTTCTTCTTTTTCTTTCTTTTTCTTTCTTTTTCTTAATGGGCAAACAACTCGGACTGGTATCAAAAGTAGTTATGGGACATACTACACGGGGAGGAAAATTATTCATCACGATCATGAGTTCAGACAAAAACACGCTTTATATATGCATATGCAAACATACAAAAGCCAAAAAGAGCATTGAGAAACCTAATAAGGCAAAGTCTGGAAAGAAGATGGGGGGATTATAATCGCAACGGGGTACATCGTATCCACGCCATGCAAATCGTGATCGTGGGGAATAAGAACAAAGGATAATTCTGTGTTCATCATTTGAACTACAGATAGAGGCAAGAGAAAGGATGATTGGTTTAGTCCATCTTTCTTTCAGATGGCTTATGGTTTGAAGTCATCTCGACCATATCTGATTTGGTAGAAGGTACTGAATATTAAAAGGGTTATAGAAAGAGGAGGAAAAAGGGCAGCATCTCACTGACGATCTCATGTGAAGATATACTTGGTGGTTCGATTTTGTTTTATTGTGCTATTTTCATTCTTGTTATTATTATTGCAGTAGATAGTGTAGATAGCTGTACTCTAGATAGTTTCCTGTTCTCTAGTTATTTGTTTTTCTTGAATTTCTTCTAATTAAATTAGTAGTTTTGATACTATGAAAATGGCTTATATTTTACCAGATGCATGTATGTAGCAATAGATATCAGATATCAGTACTACAATGTTTTACATGCTAAGGGGAGAAATAGCAGCTCAACTCATTTATTGTCTTGATGCCACCTTAGCCTAGATAAAAGAGTCTCGTTTCCCTACGTATACTCCTAATTGATTCTATTCCCATCTTCATAATTTATAAATGAACATCGACTTCATCGTTTCCATGTACTTCATACAATCCTGCTTTACTATGTGGTATCATACCCTTACCCTAACTAACGATAGAGTGCTTACTACCGGTTTATCAAGAATCTCGTATTTGGGCATCAAGTCTGGTATACAATTGCAGAGTCATTGGCAGTAGGAAATACAAGCAGACCTACACCTATTCTTTTAGCCAGCCCCTTTTTCCTTACGGATAAGTTGATACTTGAAATTTTTATTGGAGGAGTATTCGTTGAACATTTCACGAGTTCTTACACAGTTAATTTTTTTGAATTCTTTTGCCCTATATGATTAGGTAAGTCGAGCTGGATACGAGCAAGCTCCGTCAAATGCGATTTTTCAGTGCCAGCTTACAGTATAGCTTGAGATAGCGTTGGATTTATCTACAGAGGTTTAATTGAGAAGTTCCAACTCCTGAGTCCAAGTACATCGACATACATAGTCGGCAATCACACAGATCTAGTCTTCAGTTATATTAGAGCTACAATAGAGCTCGTTAGAAGGTCCGCGTCAAAAGGAGGTTTGTTTTCGTTTGGATAAGCTCAATACGTGCGTTTAGGCCATAGGTCTCGATGGGAGATATCGAGCCATGTAAGCTATGAATACACCTTTTTCCCTTTGAGTTTTCTTTCACATTATCTCTATTTAGTTGTTATGTAAACGCCCCTCTCCTTCTTGTATATTCCACACTGGGTTTGGCCTGAGAGAGCTTAGAGGGGCAAGAATATCTTTAATTAGGTGAATACGAGGTAAGAGAAAAACCACAACTAACTAAAGGAGGGTGTAACGAAGACGGAAGAAGAAGGGGGAGGGTGTGTATCAAGTGCCGAGAAACGAGAGAGGTATAAAACTAGATGAAGAGAGGGAGAGGGAGAGGGAATAAGGTAGTGAAAGAGCTGTTTTCCATACTGTTACGTTCTATAGTACGAAGACATGCTTCACACATCGTTTAAGGCATCAAAATATCATATATGAATGAATATTCAAAGACACGTTGCGACGAATGCTTAGTTAGCCTTATTTAGCCTTCTTATGACCTATCTAAGACACATTTACGAAGAGATGCAGCGGCAATGAACGAACTAGTGGATGGTAAGAAAACTATATTTAGCTCTCTAGGAACAGGTGATGCTAAAGGAAAACGATGCAGTGGGCACAAGTATGTGACTTGCCGTTGAGAATAGAGAAGTATCATCTCTTCGGGTAAGAAAAAAGGGAACAAGTCTCTTAGTGTGGTTCTTAGTTGTCAATATTGAGCTGTCGCTATTCTGAGATATTAACAAGAGACTCCCTATGTTTCTAGCATGCTCTGTAGTTGACTGCATCATGTGGTATAGTGATATCAGACAAGGAACTAGCGACGAGCAACCTGGTTCATTCCAGCAACGAACAGGAGACTAGAGTGGTAGTAGTGACCTAAGACGGATGTATCGCCAACACATCATAGCAGAATAGCCTAGATCGGAACAAGCTCCCGGATTGGCATTGCAGAGAAACGAGAAGCACAAGAACAAAAGGAGCATCATGCTTTCAATTCTAATGGTACTGCAATGGTGTTTGCCAGACGAAGGCAAGTTAACATGAACAAAGGCTCATGATGAAACAAACTATAGCCCGGCATCACCAAGGGACTCACGGAAATCGAGTTTGTCTACATAGAGGCCTAGATACTCTTCCGGTAGGTAAGCAAAGAGAGAGACCGCATAGACCTACTACTGTGATGGTTACAATGGATGTGTTAGTCTTTTGGGGATAGAGATGAGGTGCTAGGCACACATGTTGCTTAAATTAAGACTTCGTTGTTCCCATCTTGGCAGGACTTGCTAGTTTTGCGTCTCCTTACTTATACAATCATAATAACAGACTTGCAGGATATGGTCAAAGAGGTTGTCAAGAACGAGTGCCTCTTGCGTAGCTCAGATTGCTTTTCTTTACGATTTACGATGGAAGCGAAAGCGTCCCACAAGAGGAAAGGGAGATAAGTATCGACATGAAAGAGGAGGGGGAAAGGCTAGGTATATAAGGAGAATATTAAATAGTAAAAGAAATGGCACAAGAATGAAGCAATCATGCTCTAGATGGCTAGAGACAAGAGGCATGTTTTATAGGTCCTCGTACACGGCGTAACAATAATACACACTATGATATATGCCACTATCATGGCATCGCATAGATCGGATCAAGACTCAATGCGACTACATCTATGAAACAGACGATAACCACGTTCTCTTCTTGAGTTTAGCTTGAGGGTCTAGATCTTAGAAGATGCCGAGTCTGCCTTGCAATGGCATGAGGACCCTGTAGATGCATATGCAGAGGCTGTCCATCTATGTAGTATAAGCCAAGTGATGAGTCGGCTTTATATTCATCTGAACTTGCGTCAGTAGACATGCTGCAGGGACAAGGAGGCTCAAAGAAGAAGAATCACAATGATAGGAATGGTAACGGACCTGGGACTAGTTCCTAGGTTGGTATGTGTGTGAAGGTTGTGATAAGACGCAGCACAAAGAGATGTTGAAGAGACACTATCTTGTAGATGCCTGACGGAAGCGACGATCTGACGATCTTTTGCTATGCTGAGGCTTGAAAGAACCAGAGAAATCCGTAAGAAAACCACAGCTACTAGAGCATTGATAACAAGACTTTCAAGGACCTCTTGCATTTGGCGGCCTCTTCCTACAGTGCCAACGTTGCGTCCCTTTTTTGGGGGAGGGAGGGGGTTTACAAGTTCACAAGAATGTCACGATAAACACAAGACGTGACAGAATGAACAATCACACGAAAGGAAAGAAACAAGAAAAGAAGTAGCCAGAATAATGTGCTGCTTTTGCTGTTGGCTGGCTTGCAGGACAACGCAGGAGATAAAACGGGGCTTGCATTTTCGGCAAAAGGTTGAGCATGATGTGTTATAAACAAGAGATTAACTCACTCCTCAGACGACATTTGCGTTGCGTTTTATTCTTCGAAAAAACGGCTTCATCGTGCTGTCATAGATAGACGCCTGCTAGAAATCATCACTATATCCTCTCTTTTCTTACCATCTTCATTTTTGGTTCCAGAATAAAGCCACAGCCTATCATCAGGTGAGCAACAGCCGGCTTTATCACACGCTTACGCTTTTGTTACTTCTCTTTGCTTCTACTTCTTACCCAGTCCACTTCTAGTAGCTTCGATGTGACGGTGTCAGCCAGAGTCGCCGGTTGGGCTATTTTATTTCGTCATAGGCGACCGGCTACAGCTATATGTGCCATTCCTGGGCTATAAAGCAACGGCAAGAAGAGAATTAGGCAATCGACGGGGCATTCGAGAAGAGAATGGAAATAACGAAGAAGAAGAATGAACTAGAATTATCTCACCACTCTTCTCTTCTCTTCTCTTTGCCCTATCATCGCTGCTTCAAATCGCGCTAAAACACTACGTGGGTTGGAACTGGTCGAGAAAGACGCAAGCAAATAGAGCACATAGACTCGTTTCTTGACTATTTTACTCTTAGAAAAACAAACAAACAGTAGAAGCAAAAAAAAAAACAAAGATAAAATCAATAGCAAAAGCTCGTATTCCCGACTCCCAGCCCTCTTTTTGGCTGCTTGGCCCGCCTGTCGTGGACTCTGAACAGCCAAGCAAGTACTGCACTTGTTAATCGTCATCATATATGTACTACACTAGCTGTACCTTTCTCTTGTATACAAATATAAACGCCTTTCATGTCTGTGGCTTGCTCTTTTTTTTCGGTCCTTCGAGAGTAAACCTAATCCAATCAAGTTCCTATCGACCCTTCCGCCTAAAGCTCTTCTACCACGATGCGTGTTGCCATTGCTGGTTTTCTCCATCCTTCTTCTGTCTCTGTAGGCAACTGGAGCTTTCGTTCTCAGGCGGCAGGTAATAATTCCGTCGTTCTTGGCGGGCTTTTGTTCATAATTTATGGCAGTGGGTGGTGGTCACTGCGGTATCGCGGGCTTTGATCAATGTCACAATGTATACATGCTAATCCTATTGTTGATAAGACTCTGTTTGTTTTCAACTTGGTAGTCCATTTGTGAGAAGCAACGTCAAGTTAACTACCTTTATCACACTCGCAACGTCAATCTTCATATCGTGACGACCGTTGTGTAAATTATTGTATAACCCTTGCTATTTAAACCCTAATATCTCGGCAGACTAGTGGAAATATGTCGAACAATTTGCCCTCATTTTGGCTGTCTTTCTTCCTTCTCCCTTTGCTTTTTGCCGTTTGCGTCGATACAAAATCTTTGTTAGTGGCTACATTCTTTTATTCTTTCTCACAATACCGGAAGTCGCCGGGCTGAACAGCCTCATAAAGCTTTGTGAAGCCGTTCCGTTCCGCCGTTAGCCGCGCTTTATTCTGTTTTCTTTTCTTCTCAAGCTCGGGAAGAAATGGCCTTAGCCAGATCACAGAGTGGTTTGGGAGCTTCCTGGACACGGAGAATTAGAATTAAGATATTGTTCCCTAACCCCCTTATGACAAACAATTTTGTCTAGTTGAAGTAAAACCTTCTCTTTTGTTTCTTTTGTTCTAGCGAGAAAGGCTGGTCGAAGAGCGTGCATAGACCAACTACACACAACTATTTTCTCTGTTTTTCATTGGTAAATGGTAGACAAACGAACAAGCAAACAAGACATAACAGTCAGTCGGTCAGTCAGATGGAAACTTTGCCTTCTTGCTCATTAGCTTCGACGTCAGATTAGACTAGACTCGAACCGGCTCTACTAAAAGAGGGTTCTGGGCAAAATACTTCAGACTACTCTGACTTAAAAGCTTAATTGTATCTTTAGAAACTGTCTCGGCGCCTTTAATTGTACGGAAAGGCAAAGTCAACAGCGTTCTCTTGTAAGGGAGAACCCTTAGTTCGCCGGTCAGGTTCTATGAACATTGTGTATAGAGTAATTCTTACTCGACTTAGATCGACGCTATAATCGTGACAATGATGAAGGCCCTGCTAGCTATGTGCAAATTTATAAGACCCAATATCTGTGGTTTCCTCTCATTATTGGCACGGCACGGCACGGCTCTGTTAAGAGAATAGCAACATCCCTCTCTATTTGGCCATATATTTTTGAATGCAATATCTGCAAACAGCAAAGTATACCCGCCAAGCATGCTACCTGAAGGCGCAAAAGCCGACCTTTACATAGTAGGAACATGATTTATTGCCAGTAATGTGGCCATATAACTAACTAACCTTTTTTTCACTACTTCCGTCAAAAGGGTGGTGTTTGTCAAGACCCTCCCCTTATGAAACGTAGTATCTATTCAAGCTATTGCTGTTTAAAATATTACAAGTGAATACACTAGCAAGTTGAAAGATAAGGGAACCCTTAACGTCTTCCCCAACAAACAGCCTTAAGCGGCTTCAGTTACAAGAGTAGCCTCAAAGGGAAGGAAATTGATTAAAAAAAAACATTAATTTTTAGCACGTCCTTCCGTTGTAGAAGTCACACTATCCAATCCAACACCTTACCGTTGGCTACGCCGCCACCTTTTTTTTTTTTTTTTTTTCCCTCTCTTGTACTAAGCGAATCTTTTCGGGGAGACGGGTGAAAAAGACGCATGGAATAAAAACACAGCCTGTTGGTGGCTTGTCATGCCATGATGGCATTGTCTCTGATCACGATAATCAGAAGACCCACCAACTGTGCTAGCTAGACAATTAGGAAAGTGAGCACTAACGGTAACTTGTCTTATTGGCCACCGAGAATTTTGTACTTCCATAGCGTATTCATGAATGCAACGACTGAGCAGCAGACAGATCAATGTTGGGTTGTCACTTGTTTAAAATTGATTAGTCTAGGGTTACCTTGAAAGACTCAACATCCGTCATCGCAAATCTCTGCATGGTGTCTAAGTGTCTATGACGATTAGAAACGAAGTAGCAAAGTAGCAAAAGAGTAAAGCTTCAAATTACATCATCGAGGCCCCATCAGGCTCTACTTTGATACAGACATGCGATCTTTTCAATCCGACAATAAAGAGAAACGAGCCAAAAAATATCATTTTGTTTTGGTTTCATTTGTCTCTCATGATCATCATCTTTGCCTCCACCTACCCGTTTCTCGATCTTGACTTCTTTTGATTTAGTTATTATTTTTTAATTCCCTACTCTCCACTTCTCGTCTGTGGATTAGATATATCACGACAACCGTACTTTTGTTGCTGGCTAGGGTAACTGCTTTCTTTATTGCAGCGAAGAAACGGGAAGTTTCCAAGGATCAGCAGATGTGGTGTTTTCTTCTGTTCTTTTTCGCCCTAGGTTGGCGATTCTATTTTTAGAATGTATGATCAAATACAGTGTTTTACAAAAACAAAAGGGAAAACAAGAAAGGAATATAAGAAAAACAGGCTATTGCCCCACAACCATCAACAGAACCTTGTTCGTTTGCCTATTACGGCAGGCGACAGCCGGTGGGAATTTGATGTTTACCTGGTGTAAAAATACATGATAAACAGACAACAAAGACCAAAAACTAATGTACTATGTCTTGTTGTAGTAATTAGTAATTGCTACTCCGAGCCCGCATCTTCTCCAGTCTTAAATATGGAGAAAACGTTAGTTGAGCAGCTTTTTTTTTTTTTTTTTTTTTTCTTGTGAGAAGGACCCAACAAGTCACAAGAAATATATTTCTAAGAAAATCTGAAGATGATGGGCAAGAACTGTGATAGAGCGAAAAAGTAACTGCCTAAACCGGGAACAGTGGCAGTTGACAAATGCCGACGAAAGTCTGTACGACATTCCGTTTTCTGATCCTCCAGCCGACCGAGTCCATTTATTTGCTATTGTGAGGTGCTGCAAAAAAGGCCGATAAGCACAACAAGTACAAAAACACATAAGGAAAAGGCTTTTTTTTGTGAGCTGACAGTATATCCTTCTTATCCTTACAAATTCTTAGGAATAAACTTAGGCTAGTAGTAGTTTCTTTATTATCCTGAAGCTAGAAAGGAACCTTTGCTATGCCACTAGAGCAAATAGGCTTATTGGATGGATCAAAAAGAATAAGATTTACCGGTGCTAAGTAGTAAGCCTGATTCCATACTGAGGCTTGTGAAAGTTAACGTTGTGTTATTCATATTGCGGGTAGTTATGTCTCCGTCTTTGATAGGATTTAATGGCGTTCGAAGATGGGTCAAAGTTGAGATATGTATATCTGTATACGTTACATATACATGCTAATACCAACAGTATAAACGCCGAGCACAGCAGTCTCCCGAGCCTAACTTGACAAAGAATAACGGCTAGACGGGTTACAAAATGAGCCGACAAGGGCATACAACAATGTCCAAGTCATGGGATAGAGATATACACGCTTTACATATCACATACTAAAGGGTTCGTTCTTTTTGTCGTTGAATGTAGATATCCTTTTTCGAAAAACAAATGGCTAAGATTTCCAAACACAGTCGAGATAACAGGACAGATCCGGAAAAAGAAAAAAAAATTATACAATGGTCTTCAAGGTTGTAGCTCTCTCTCCCTAGCTCACATCATTTCTTAATTTTTTTTTTCTTTATACTGTCTTATGCCCTATTTCGTGTTCGCTTGAGTTTCTAGAAGATCTGATCGACATGATATTTTGCAGTTTTGAGGACAATATTCAAGGGGAAGTAGTCGGAACTAGCAGCTACTATGGGATCGATGCCAGTAAAGTTAGTATGTAATAATAGCAACAGAAGTAACAACATCCCCCCCCATAGACAAGGCTACTAAAGCCTTGTCTGATTAGACATCATGATGATATGCATGTAAAAGAGAATCCTGGTCTAGATTCAGCAGGCCATTTCCCCCCCTAGCTTTGGTCAGTGTGCCTTACCATGTAAATTCAGAGTTTCTAGGTAGACATGGGCCGGGAAAGATAAAGTAAGTGTAGATCGATCAAGGAAAAGAGAGAGGAGGGAAATGGAGAAGGGCTGTAAGCCTCCTCATCTGCTTCTTTATCATGGCCTAGGAAGAAAAAGAGACACACATCTGAATAGAGAGACAAGGTCGGTCGGTGCCATCCTATTCATAGCCATGGACCCGTGCTGTGCGCCCTCCCGTTGCCGAACGGACGGATCTTGCTTTGTTCGTTACATAGCAAGGACTGATATGGCTTGACTCGGTGTCTTTTTTTCTTTCTTTTTTTTTTTTCTAGCTTGCCCTTGGGTATGTGTGCGTGTGCAACATAGTCTTAGCGACAGCACAAAGGACACTACATGCACTGTACAGACAAGAAGAGGGGGGTTCTTGATTTTCTGGTTGAAGGACCGTCGGGTCAGGTGGGATAAGGAGGATTTGGGGTGTATAATAAAAGAAGCTCAAAAAATAAAGGTGTTGGTAGATCAATATCTACAAGATTTACAACGTTTCCTTCTCTTTCAAACCATTGGTAGGTAAGTTGAGACTAAAAGAAGAAGGCTAAGATAAGCTCGTAGCGCTCGCATTCATGGAAATAAGAAAGAGAAAAAAACAGAAATATTCCATAGGGCGCTCTGTACCAGAGAATCAACACAGAAGAAAAAGAACAGGAAGCCTTTTATCTCAAGAAGAAATAGATCTTCTATCAAAGTATCGGTGGGTGTCCGTGTGTAGAGCATTAGTGTATTTGTGGCTCTCGGTTTGACCAGGTTTTATTTTTGTTTCTTCGACCTATTGTATATTTCCACTTCGGAATGGCTTTAGAGGCTTTTTATGTGGTGTCACGGGGCGCTGTCGCTTCTTCAGACACAGCAGGTAAGCAAAGCATCCAGATAAATCACAACTCACTATATGTACACAATGTCTACGTGTCTTATTGGCAATCGAGAATCTCTCGGATATGACTGGCAGCTAGATTGTAAAACGAATTAGGCACCATGGGCTGTTATCGGTCTAGTTCCAGCCGGCTTTTTTTAAAAAAAAAAAATTAGGACCTGCAGATATAAATCTCACCCGATATCGTTCGTTCTGCTCTTTTTGCTTTTGTTTTCAGCTTCGCTTCAGCTCGGCAACTGCAAGGGGCAACAGAAAAAAGCGCAGAAAACAACAACACAAAACAGACAAATCACAAAGCCACCATTGTTTGGAATATTTTGGAATTCTACGACGGCCGTAAGCCTTGAATTTCTACATACAAGCCAAGTTCTATGGCTTGGCCAGATGCAGGCGACTATGATCTAGGCTTAGTACGTGAGGATATCTGGGTTGAACTTGAAGGATATAAAACAAAAAATTGGCACAGTCTAAAGTTGTTTCACAGTGTTGTCATGTCGATCAGCTGACAAGACGGTAACCACGACTTTCTATCATGTATACATATATAGATTAAGATATATGATATATATGATATCAAGAGACAGGTTTTGTCTCCGTTCGTTACCTTCCATCTACCTCGATGTAATGTTTCCTCTACCGATTTCCGACATAGGAGAATAAAGTAACTCACAGCTCCTCGTCTATCGCCCGCTAATATTGGGCTTTTTATTCCAATCGTCAACCTACGTCGGTCTAAGCGCCCAATCTAGGTAGAGGAAAAGAGGCAACTTGACAAGTCTTTTTTAAGCGGTAACTATAGCTAGTAACTAACAAGCCAAGGCACCGCCTCGCCTCGCCTCGCCTCGCCTCTTCATCTTCTCTCGCTATATACATATGTACATATTGTAGTTCTATGCTTCTCGGTACTCTGGAAATCGCCTAGTCGACGGCCTACCCTATCCTGTCCTTCATGCCTATCTGATAGCTTGGATCTTGGCTGATTGACATCACGGCTACAGCCTCCTGGAGAGGCAAATCCAGGTCAAATCAGGGTCAATTCGTTTGGATCGTTCGTTCGCTCTTCATCCTGGGAGACAGGAATATAAAAATAAGATACCTGGACAAAAGATAGCCCACGATCCATCAAGTCGGAGGCCTTGTTTTTTTTGGGCACTCTTTTCTGTCTGCTCCCATGAATACAGTACGAGCGGCTCTGTTTCAGGGCATTCTTTTCTCTGTTTTCCCCCCCTTCAAAACTACTTACACTACCAATTCTCGTCGAGCTAGCCGGCCGGCGAAGCAGAGCTTCAAATATACACAAAGTGATCTACAACTACATGTACCTATTTCCTCGCCCTTATCCCGGCAAGAAGGTCAAGTTGTATGTAGCCTTATCCACAACTATGTCCCCTGTCCTTGGTATCAGTGGTAGCTTGGTGATTTAGTAGAAGTAGCATCATTTGTAGACTGACAATTGGATTGTTACCAACAGATTGACAACAATATATTCCTCTAGGAACATATAGCTGCAGATGACAAGATTACCCTACCTCGCGACGAGCAAGCAGGCAAACAAAGTAGAAAACAAACTTAGTCACACATGTCATAGGCAGAGACACCACACAGCACATCTATTCTTGTCTATCCTAGCCTATATACCCCAAATCTCGAATAAATTAGTCTTGTAGTGAGTGATCTGCATACTGACAGAAAGTATTCTGGAAAGTGCGTGAGGTGTCTAACCGTCCACCAGGAATCCGCGATGTTTCTTTTTTATCCTGATCTTTTTACGTCACGGCATGTAGATGGTCAGCATGGTTGCACTGTAAGTAGACGTCTTCATGTATGAAATTTTGCATTATCAGCAAATTTAGCGGATATTATAGAAGATGGTCAGAGCAAGATATAGTAGGTATTTAGAGCAGAATATTCACTCCGATTTAGACGAAAACGGCAAAGAAACACTAAAATGTGCTTCCCCCAGCAAGAAAAGTATTGGTCCGAGCAAAGTTCCTCAGAATCAATAATAGAGAACATACAAAGGAAACATCAAATGGAAGAGGAGCTACCGCCATCGTCAGACTCATGGGTCATGGGCTTAGGCTTCTGCTTTGCCCTTGCTTTCCAGGGAAGTAGATACGTATTGCCATGTACCGACACGACGGATACGATCAGTGCGAGGAATAAGATAACAACCCCAGAATAGATTTTGAATCGGGGAAGACAACAAAATTATGCGGCGGGGGGGCTGGTTGTTTTTGTACATGTAGATGGCTTAAGCTCCTGTTTTCGCTCAACCGACTCATCAATTGACTTGTTAGTATATATTTCAGCCCGTTAATTAAAGATTCAACTCAGTATACAGCTATCTACAACTAATAAACATACTATCGAGTATTTCAGCAGAATGCCGGCAATACCGACTCTGTCATATCTACATGTAAAACCAAACATCTCTGGTTTGTAAGGGTTATTATAGCCCTGTTACTTGTCTAGTTGCTGAATGTATGTAGTAAATAAGGGGGTACAGGAATTCTTCACCAAATCAAGCTCCTCAACTTCCCAAATTAGTGACTTTCTTTTTTGTTTTTCTTCATTCTCTTGCCTTGTGTTCACGATGGAGGTCTTTTTTTTTGGCAAAAGTTCCTTCCTGTCTGGCAAAGTTGTAATTTCTGTAGTAGAAAGTAACAGTGATGCTACTTGTTCAGTACCTCCTGAAATTTCCTATCTTGTAAAAAAAAAAAAAAAAAACAGGCAATCTTTGATCTTTTGTTCTGCGGATCGCATCTCAAGCCAAGCCGGTCTAGATTGTTTTTTTTCTGTGTTTGGTTTTCCTTCTTGTTGATCCCAAAGAACATTGTTCCATGGAAACACATTCTGGATATGGTACTACCTCCAAAGAAATTCATAAAAAAGACACACACAACAACTATTTGCTGGTGTAATGCCTTTGTACACGGAAATTACCAGTGCTACCCTTATGTATTCATACGAAAGGCTGTATACTGCCACTTACTAAGATAAACCACCTCTACGCCAAATATAATATAATCTTCTATATCTTACACACGGCCTTATAGACATGCGAAGATCAGTCTTTGTGATAGCGTCAGGCCGCCAAGTATTGGCGTGGTCTTTGACCGACTCCAAATAAGTAAAAAATCTGGTATGACCGATGATCATTTGTCTAGGCTGTCTATGTACATTATCTCAGTACAAAAAAATGATGATCTCTATAGATCTACAGTCACAATATAATGTGCAATGTATAGGTTATACTATATAGACCGATTTTCTGTGGAAAAAAGACTCGTCTGGCCCCGTCAAAACACCGTCAAACCTAGATCTTTTGTCTTTATGTGGCTCTTGACGTTAAAGATCGTCATTGCAAAAATAATTCAAAGGCAAAAGGGCTGTAAGGCAGAGGCAAAAACAAGCGGAGAAATAAAGTCGATCACCGAGTTTCTCTGCATGTGTAATTCAAAAAAAAATAAAAAAGAATTGTGATAGGGCAGGACCTGGACTCTGGATATCAATAGACGGTCACGCCTTGATTCTTTTATATGGCAAAACGGCTCATCACTCGGAATTATGGTTCAAAACCAATAATCAAAGATATCGTAGTTTAGAAAAAAAGAAGAAAAAAATGTTTCAATGGTTGAGATTGAGGCAACTACTAAGTAAAAGTTCGGATGGCGTCAATGTTTTTTTTGTTTTCCTCGTGGACTTTTTTTTCAATCACTTGTTCGGCTCAACTTTTTCCAACTGCCGTAGGCAATTGCCCTACTGACAAAATGTTGGGTACAAACATAACCAAGATTGATGTTTTTTCAGGGGTTAGGGTTTAGTGATATACGTATCACGTGCGAGTATCCCAGCAATTCTTGTTTTACTTCTATGTTTTTTTTTGAATGCAAACGGTCGGTATAACTAGGCGTTGTTGGTTATTTTATCACTTGTCATTATATGACCTTCTACTTCCTTTTATCATTCATCCTTCTCTATGAAAGTACTCAATGGAGGATCAATAGAGAAGGTAAAGCCAGCGGTGGAATGTCTGCAAGGGCGGGATTTTCGCGCCAGCTTCAACTAGAGCCATATACGTATATAAATATATGGGTTATAACCCTAATACACATTCTGGAACAAAATCACTATAAAATTTTCTTTTCAACATATTTCGTCCATAGAAGTGGCAGAAATTAGACATGACTTGACAAGACAATTAGAACAAATATGGAATGGAGACTCTCAAAATAGAAGAATTATGCTCTGGAATATAATATTATCAGGTGTCTGGGCGTCTGGAAAAGGGATATCAATACACGCGGTGAAGCATAGAGATACATCTTTTACATACATATCTGTATGTAAAAGCTACATGTATAAGCTGATCCAACAATGAGAACCTTGAGGGCGGGGGTAAATCCCCAAGAGGGTTTAGTAGAGGGAACTAGTGCTAAAGTTGTGCCCTAACTACATGAACTTTGTATGCATTAAACTAGTAGGCGAGCGACAGCCGAGCCGCGCCATAAAGAAACTATAGGATAGAAAAAAAAAGAAATCACTGGCATGAGATCATAACAAGCGCAGCCTTTTGGATTTTCCTCTGGATTTCTTGCTTTGATTGTAAAAAAAAAATCATGATTTTGGACCTGGACCTGACTTTGAGCTTTGCTCTGCATATAATCTTGACCGAGTCAGGAAGCTACAAGGCAACAAACAAATTTCAAAGAAAAAATCCCCGAAAGACGATACGGAATTCTCTATTGTATATTGTGAAAAAAAAATATCAGGCAAACATTGGAAATATTTCCGACAAGTTAGAAAGAGAAAGGTTTGCCAAGGAGAGCTGACTAACTAAGTTTATGACAAACACGATAGAGACAAGAAGAGAGACTACAAAAGAACCTGGAGAATGTCTGTTCCTAAAGAGAGAGAAGGAGAAGAGAAAAAAAAAGAGAAAACTCGAGGGGATATGGAAAATACAGCTAGAGAGCTAGGGACAAGAAACCGATGATGGTGTTTTTTTTTTCTTTGCTGGGCTTGGCAGTTTGAAACTTAGGATTCTGAACCGCTACAACATTATCAACGCGGACCAGAGTTTCCACCTTGGCAGTGTTGGTGGCAGTATATCTTAGTTGCTTCGGGTTAGTTGGTAAAATACTGCTAGTTATCATTGCTAGTATAGCAAGTAGGACCGACTTGGCAAAGACAGTGAATATCGATGTCTGTATGAGAAATATGACTTGTGACATGGAATATGGGATACACCATTGTTTGATTTTTGTTACGTGTATCTGCAAGTGCTTCGCCTCGTCACAGATTCAAGTCTACATGTATATAGATTGTAGTTATAAAAAAGTCTGCACGTTTTTTTTCAAATGTGGTTGAGCAGTGATGAATCCTAGAAGATTTAGGCTACTGCGACCCTAGTCTAAAAAAGGGAATGCTACTGCTGTGATGAGGCCATTACAATCAATATATAGAACCAGCTACTATAATATATCTACAGCCGCCCCCATTTCGAAAAAGAAAAAAACAAAAAGAAAAAGAAAAAAAAGGGCTGTTGGAGACACGGGTGACACTGGCACTAATACATATGTATCTGTATAGAGCGGCGAATAAGTAGCAATGGCAACGCAATGGGGTCTTGTGGGAATATAACGTTGCTAATGTTTGCATCATAGTGCAGAAATCAGGGGAGGGGAGGGGGGGATGAATATGGGTTAAGTCATTGAGTACATAAAGCTTTCATGTTGGGTAGGTTGGATTGCTTCATAATTCGCAGCAGCTAAACAAAGGGCGCATAGATGTTGGAATGGGGCATTGTTGTAGCAAGAGTATATTTGTCACAGTATATCTGTATCGGTAGCATAGAGCTATAGTAGCATAATATAGCACGGTAGACGTAGAAAAGGGCACCATAACAGGCTGTGATTTTGGTATTAGATAGACACAGGGGAAGGAGGACATGCCCTCTTTGTCTTCTGGTTCCGGAAAAGCTCGAACAATCTTCTAACGGGCCATGATGTCAACATTGAGTCGACGGAGATTTGCTTGCTGCATAGAAGATTCCATTCATTCATTCGAACAAGACAAAGGAGCCATCAAAAAGCAGGCAGGATGGCAGTGTCATCTATAACGCCAATACTTGCCTATATTCCACACGCAACTCAACTAGCTATTTGCGTCCCCGCACGGGCCGCAGCAAGCACAGCACCGAACCGACGAATGCGGTTGATAATTAGATATCCATCTTGCTTTTCTTGTTGCTTTGGCTGGCGTTGCTTTCAGGTCGCTAAAGACAGCTGGCGGCATCAAACGAGCAGATAGAGCTGGAAAGCGAGAAGGACATAGCCAGTCTGCGTCCGTGACGTCGATCATCCCACGGTTTCTTTATTCCCAAGTGGTTTCACTGCCAAGGACATCTTTTGGTAGGAGATTTTCCAGTTGTTTTGGAACTGACTGCCGAGTAGCCTAGCCAAGGGGATTTCAAGTTGCGTGTTAGACCATACCCTATATGCTATGCGTATAATTCAGCCCGCACTAATAGAATAGCTAAGCTGCTAGTTTCTCACCTTGTACGGCGTTCCGAGCCATCAAACTACCTGGTGTCTCTGTTTTCTCGCGGGCGATAACGATAGCCGTAGAAGCGGTACCTTGTCTTCGTCTTCTGTATGCGTTGATACATATCTGTTCCTTGAGTTCCTGACGAAGCCCCGATTCCAAGGAAGCAGGCAGTAGAACAAAACAAGCGGCTATTACACATTACACATGGACTATGGCCGAATGAACTAGTTCGAGCACAGGACAGCTTTAGATCAGTGTCCCGCCGAAGATGAGGGGAAGGCAGGGAGAGATCGCAGGATAGGAGTCAGGTAACCAGCCTGCAACGACCACATTATAGGTGAGAGAAAAGTGGCCTGGGACCTAGAGACTACCAAGATTCAAGTACAGCAAAACGGAATGCCAGGGGCACTTTCTGGGCTTGCGTTGCAGTGTTTAGTTTGAACGGCGATGCTTTGTTTTAAAGTCTAGTTTAAGAACGATAGTATACAAGAAAAACTATTTGTCCCAGTTAGGAAATGATTCCTAGGCTTTCATACTTTTATTTTTTTTAAAAAAAATTATAAACTGCCCCTCAATCTTGCATCATGCCCAAAACAAAATCGAGTAAACCCTTTTTCACGTTGTTGCAGATTGAAAGATTTGACAATTGAGTTCTGGTTGATCTAGAAAACTAAAGTCTCTTGAATGTAGGGTTATGGGTCTGACTCTGACTAGGCTCTAAACCCTAATATAGTGGGCTTGACAAACCTTAATGGAACACAAAAAAGAACTAGAGCCAAAAGAATAGTTACTGGAAGAAGAGTAGGAAATTCATTATAAAAACAAAAAGTAAGCAGTTAACTAATCAAGACCTGGCTAAATTCGGTACGCGAGGCACATACTCTACCCTTATTGGGAGCGTCTTTAGGCCTACCTTTGCGGCCTCCAGCAACATGTGGCTCGATGATTCTCAAAAGAGAATCGGCCAAAGCAGCATCTTGGTCTAGCTAATAAAACGGGCTAGTGTCTTCTTTTGTAAGAGCTTCTTTTCCCTGCATTTTATGTGAACATGGTAAGCTAAATTGTAAACCAAAGCAACCAGAAAAAGGCCGTGGTTCAGCTAACCCTTTGGATATCCGCTGTGGTTTGGAGTATCTTGAGAGAAGAACTTATTTATGCTGTATTGTAAGAAGGTCAGCACAATTGTGCCTCGAGATTAAGGGACCCTAACCATGCCGGAGAGTAATGAGTACTTCTTAGTTTCACTCTTTGGTCTGCTGCTGCCTATAAGACAGATTTATATTTGCTAGGAGCTGCTTGATACTGGCAGTCAAGTTCCTCAGATCCCCAGTGCTATGATTCATAGATTGTAAGTTGGTTTTTTTTTTCTTTTCAGTTGGTCAGTCTATTTAACTTCAAAATATTCTTCAAAATATCAGAAAAGTACGAGTGTGTTCAGGCTTAATTTTCTTTTTTTGGAAGCAAGTGTGCCAAATATGAAAGAAAGTGTAAAATAGTCTTCTCTTATCGTGCACATACCAAAATACTATAGTTCCTGGACATAGATTAATTTCTTGTCCTGTTTTCTCAACTTTTGATACAATTTTTTTTTTGCACAACTATATTCCTTCCCTTGATCTAGTCAGCCATTGTAATGTTTTATAAGAAGAAGTCTTTCCATAAAAAACACAACGAGGAGGGAGGACCGGGCAGAAAAACGAGGAAAACGAGAGGGGAAGGGGATTGCAAGAGAACAGGGCCAGTCAGTATCAGGAAGTAGCCAAGCAAAGGTTCACTTGTAGATATTTACATTATGGAAAGATGGATGGGAACAGGGGCTTTTATTTGGCTTGGGACCTGTTAGCTCTGGTTTTTCGTTTCTTTTTTTTACTAGGTGCTTTAGAATTTACAAGCAAGGTATGTAGATATTACTACTGAGCGGCGTATCGGTATGGCGAAGACTCCGAACACTTTTCTTGATCTGTGATGAACAAGGTTAGAGAGCCAGATACCAGATAAAGAACAGATAGAAAAGCGTGGGCATATATCAACATTAGGAAGTGATCGACTATGACGCTGAACAAAGCAAAAGCGACGTTGAAGCCGTAGGACGACAAGAAGAAAACAAAAATAGGTGTTGGACTAATGGACAAAGACACTATGAGACTAGTGACATAGAGATTCTGGGTGTATTGCTCCTTTATTGGGGCTATGAAGTCACCGGCAGAGCAGGATTTATTTATTCTCCCATTATTTTATTCATCCCCCCCCTCTCTCTCTCCCCAGAGCGGGGCGACTTGCAGTCTCTGGCCCGTCATATTGCCATATGGACTACATTTAGTAACAAGGAAATATATTGATGAGACAAATCAGCTAGACAGCAGAGACAGCCTCACATTGAAAGACAACACAAAACACAGACCTATAGAGATATTGTAACTCGGCGAAGAAACACAAGAAAATACAGACACAAATAGCAGATAGCCTTGACCAAGCTCAAGCTAAAGCTGAGCTGACGGTGGAACAAGACAAACTATACAGATATGTAGAATCAAAAATAAAAACCCCAATGTACTATCTGTAAGCAGGGCGTTCCAACAAATCCGCAAGTAACGAGCCTCGGAGCAATCAAGGCCAAGGTCACTTGCCAACTTGGTTATAGACGAAGATAAATTAGCTATAAATTAGCCACGCCTCTTTATGAAAAATAAATTAACAAGGGCGTGGACTGCTCAGAACACTCCCTCCCATGAACCAAACCTGTTCCCCAAGAAAGGAAGAACCCTGCTTTTATTTTTCCTACTCTTTTGCACCCCATCCTTGTTTACCACATCGACTTTCACACCGTGTCGGGGAAAGCAAACCAATGCCAGTATATTCCATTCTTGTTCTTGGCTCAAATTCACACGCACCTTGGGGGATGGATGGGATGGGATGGGATGGGATGTCATACTTCAACACCAAGTGGTTGCTTGCTTAACCGGGGTGGCTGTGCTATTTTGTATTTGTTTTGTGGGAGACTAAATACATACTATCAGGCAAGTAATGAAGGAAAATAGAGAGGCAAAGAGATTGAGTGCGAAAGGAAGATAATATGTATGAAGAGAACCTATACCTACCTTTCTTCTTCAGTTATTATTATTATTTTTATTTTTACAACATAAGCCTAGTAGTCATCTTCCTTACAAAAGATTGAAGCTTCAGGCAACCTCTTGTTCCCCTCACACTATCAAACAAATAAATATGCAAAGAAGACAAGCCCCTCGCTGACATTAACCAAAGTGAACCAAAGTTAAAAAGAAGATAGTCGGAAAAAAAAAGAAAAAAAAAACCTCGCTCGAAGGAGTAGTTGCTACAACGGGCCAAGAAGAAATGTGCCGTGCTTTCCTTGCAGCAGGCAAAGCAGCTATAGGTAACTATCGAGCAGGTAATTGCTACCTTCACCTAGCCAGACGGGCCAATCAACCAGCCAAAGCAGTTGCCAGCCAAAGCAGTTGCCAGACAAGAACAGTGCCAGACGAACCTGCCATACCTTGTTAGCACCTTGTTGCAAAGCCATCATAAGTCTTGTTCTTGTTCTGTTCTCTTTTATCGTTTTTTTTTCTTGGTCATAGGCGGCAGTGCCCCCAGAAATAACCGACACAGCTCTTAATGGACCGTTTAATTTTTATTTGGTAACTTTCCTCCTGCTCAATTATTATTACCACTTACTACGTAGTACTATTAGACTAATTATTACCATTTTGTAGCTCTTGCCTTGTGTGAATTTGTATTCTTCATTTTTATTTTGCTTACCTTCCCCCACTCCACACTTTTTCCATAAGAGCAGGCAACTTCCCGTTTTTTTCTTCTCTATCGCCAGAAACTCCATTCCGTCCCATCTTCCTCATCTTCCATTTCTAGAAAGACCAACTCCGGGTTTTTCGTGCCTGTTTCTTTATTTCTTCTGCTCATCTGCAACTACTCTCGTTTTCTTGGATTGTGCAATTTTGATTTTGGAAACAACCTCTTTCGTTTGCTTGTTTCTCAAAGACACACTCGCTGCCAAAAAAGAACCCTCTCCAACAAAAAGAGAAACTGCCTCTTGGAATCTATCGCTCAACTACATCCTTCCTCCTCCTCTCTCATCTTCATCTGATCTGCCAACCAAAGACGTCGTCACTTACGTGCTGAATCTCTAGGCTCTATTTTATTCTTCGCTTTTTTCTGAGGAAGTCCTCGTCGACTCCTGTCACTCGCTTGAAAAAAACACTTATATAACAAAAAAAAAAAAGAAGAATATATAGACCTTCTCCGCCCTCGACGTTTTTGTCTTGCCTCAACAATATAATATTCTCTTTATCTTTGATTAGATCTCCCATCTACATGTCTGCTTAGCCCACTTCTATTCTTTAGAAACTCAGATATCAAGAACACACTGAAGCCATCTGCTCTTCCGTCTAAATCTTGTTCTCGGCACATTTCAATGTCTCGAGATCGTCTCTGAAAGCCTTCTTCCAGCTATTCAGTAGCCCACCACACTCGCTTGAACACCTCACCTTATCTTATATATTTTGATACTAGTATCGTCTTGTGTAGATCTCTAGCTCTCGATCTATATATCTATATAAGTCATTGACCGACGACCCCTCGCTTTGTCTTCTTTTTTTTTCTTTTCTTCTCAGGATCTCATTTTTCTGGCTTGCTGTCCGGTATCTTGAGTCCACCGGTTATCATAACGAAGAACATCCCATTCTCCACGCTCGCTACCAAAGTCGCTAGAACGACCAGAATCAAGGCCAACAAACAGCTAAAGCACCCCCTTCTTCATCTTCTTCACGCCCCCCTTGTCTTAGAAGACGCTTGTTTTGCCTTCACCAGTTGATAATTTATTAGTTCTTTATTCTTCTCGTCGCCCCAGAAAAAAAAAAGAGTCTTGAGCTATCCTTGAGTAGAGACTTAAGACGCAGGAAAACCATAAAATCCTCCCGTGTTTTTCTTCGCAAAGTTCATCAAAGTTTTTTTTTCCCCCCTCTATTATTTCTTTTTAGCCTTGGGGTCTTATTTGCCGCTCAAGCTACTTGTTTGCCCGAATTTGCGGATCTAGCTCCGAAGTATAAGACGCCGATATCTGTACCACCCGTATATAAGTGTCTTGCTCCGGCTTTTTCTGAGCTCGTCTTCTCTCGTTGACCAGCTTCTTCATTTTTTGTTTCCTCGGTATCTCATTTTTTCTTTTATATTCTTTTATTTGGATTTTGCCTGCTTGCGTTTACACTCGCTTGAAATCCCCTTTTATATACAGATTCGCTTTGATATATATATATAAGGCTTTGCTATCTGCCTATAGAAACACTCGTTTAGCGTGGAACTTTCCGACTTCAACTTGGTCGGCCGTCTCCAGTGTCTCTCTTCTATACTCGCTTTTTATCTTTTTCTTTTACGCCTTTACGAAACTAATATCACAATGGCTGGTCCTGGTGGTGGTCCTCCTCGCCGCAGGTAAGCATGAGTTCCTTTCTTGGTCGTAGTAGACCAAAACCGGCTCGATTCATAGACATATAACTGACTGACTTGACCGTCTCTAGCCACACTAAGTCCCGCAAGGGCTGTGAAGCTTGCAAGCGCCGTCATATCCGCTGTGACGAGACCTTCCCTCAGTGCCTCAACTGCACCAAGCACAAGATCCGCTGCCCGTACAACGACATGCCCGTTGACCGCTCTGGCTCGCCCGATAAGGCGGCCTTGACCTGGACCGAAGAGGTCTCGGCTACCGCCGACTCGTGGCTCGCTGCCTCCTCGGCCTCGAGCAACCTAGCTGCCAACTGGCCCTTCCCCATGCTGCCCGTGTTCCACTACGTCGACCCCAAAACGCTCAAGCTCGACGATTTGCGCCTGCTGTGCCATCTCGCCATCGTTTGCAGCGACCTGGCTAACTACCACAACCTGGGTCTGACTGTCTGGAGTAGCCAGATGCCCGAGATTCTCAGCTACGCCGCTCTCTCCCCCTTCGTCATGAACGCCGTGCTCGCCTTCTCGGCTACTCACATGACTACTGTTCGCGACTCGCCTGCCCTGCGCAACATGGCCTTCTCGCATCGCGGCAAGGCTCTCAAGGGTCTCGGCGACGCACTGCAGCGCTTCAACCACGAGAACTCGGACTCGATCCTCGCAGCGTCGCTTGTCCTGTCGTGGCAGACTACTGAGTGGTGAGAAATAGACTCCCCCCCCCTCCACATGTGGCTACACTACTAACACTAGATAAATACAGGCGTGACTGGTCAAAGCACATGAATGGCACCCTTTCGGTAAGTCCCCCTAATATCTCTTCTCATAGTTTGTTCATATGTATGGGACTGACTATCTTTCTAACACGTCTATAGATCATCGAGCACATCAGACAGAGCAACTTCCCTTCGCGCTTCCAGGGCTTCATCGATGAGCAGCACGTCACCACCATGGCACCGCCGTCGCCCCGGCCGGATCACAAGCCGACTCAGCCCGACAAGGAGGACATGGACGTGCTTCAGCGGACGGTACAGCAGCTCCAGCTCCTGGAGACGCACCTGAAGGCAACGGGAACCGATGCCAAGGATGTCGCCAACCTGATCAACTTCGTCAAGAACACGCGCAAGGCTGGCTCGTCCGGCCTCCCTGTACAGCAGCAACACGAGAAGCTGGCGCCGCTGCGTGCCTGGCTGTTCTGGCTGCCGCTCAAGTACCTGAACCCGGCGCTAGGCAAGCCCTTCACTGGCTTTGTCGTCATTGCCCACCTGTATTCCGTGGCTCTGGTCATGGAGCGTCTGTTCCCTGACATTGGCGCTGGCTACTATGGCAGTCTTACCGTGCGGCCGATCCTGGATATCAACCACCACGTCCTCATGGCTGCTGGCTCAGGCGAGGCTTCTCTCCAGCACCTGGCTACGCTCATGCG
>RMBW01000123.1:0-79170 GCA_004009845.1 Davidsoniella eucalypti | reverse complement strand
AGTAAATCTGCACGAAAAACGGTATACACATCATGAGGATTTGTCTCCGGGGCGGTGCTCGATTTGTCTTTCCTGTCTTTATGCGGGACTCTAGAGCGGCCCATTTATCAATCGAGAACTTCACGTGTAGAAAGAAGAAGATCAGAAAAGGCAAGGCCTTGCTGCTCTTGAGGAGAGAGAAGACGAATCTCGCGAGAACACTCAAACATACATGTTTGGTGGACTTGAGAGACATGTCATACTGGATCTTGTCCAGTCTATCAGCCAGTGGCACCGCAGCTGTCATCATCGTTCTTCCGATTCCTTACTCCTCCCCTGCACCAACGAGCCCACCGAGGGAGAGAATGGCTATTCTTCATCACATCCCTTTGGCCCTCTCATGATATAACCTCTACGAAAAGAACCGCACAAGATGATCATCCTACGATAAGCGCCTGATTCTTCGATCAACGTGCTACTCTTCACCTTCCATTTGGAAGTAGCGATGCGGGCATGGCGATCTTGGACGGCGTGGGATGATTACTTTACTGAAGAGAATACTTCTAAAAGTAAAGAAGAACGGACCGTCCCTCTCCTCTTCCTCTCCGTCTTCTCAGCCCGAGAACCTGTGGCGTCTCCTCGCTAGGTGAACCTGAACAAGACGAGAGAGAGGGGTATACAGCCTCCAATGTCTCTTCTACTCATTGTCATTAGTAGTTGGTTCTTCGAGATTCACGTTGGAGAACACGGGAAGCTTGCTACACAAGTTGAAGCTGATCTAAACTGTTCCCTTGAACATGAGCTTGAGGATTGGTTCCGGGAGACTTGGCTCTGGTTCGCACAACTCCGTACACCCCCCCTGCCACGCATTTTACATGTATTTTATTTAGTCTTTTTCCATTCTTTTTCCCAAAAATATCCCACGCCCGATTTCTCGGTAGCAAAAGCCCATCATTGCATCCTTCACACCCCATGCACGTCCCAAAGAAGACACCAGAGAAAACACGCCCTCCCATAGAGTGAAGTTTGAGTTTGGCCTTTGAACATTTGCCGTTTTTTTTTCGTCATGGATGCTATACCTCCTCCAATCGTCTCGAACAACTTCTTTGCAACTTCGCAGCCAAGTGACTCGAGACACTCGAGGAACGAAAAAAGCAGCTTGGCGGCTCGGCGTCGAGTGTTTTCTGCGCAATCAGCTCATACAGTATCTCCTCGGTTGTTACGACCTATGGGCTGAGCCATGCTATTCTCGATCAACATGTCAAGACAGTCTGTCACTGCAAGAATGGTTGACGGTTGGTTTTCAAAACCATAAACGAACGAAGAACATTGATATGGGATAGCATTATTGTACTGCTTTGCTGTGCTGGATGGTATATTCCGCTCTAGTAGCTTGCGTTGGCAATATGCACCCCCCCCCTCTCAAGAAGGGAAGGCCCTGGTTGACTGCCAAATCGATGTCCTGGTGCCTTTTCTTTCTTTTCGTCTTTCAACTCCCGTTCCTATAGCCCATAAATCCAATTATGTTTAATCGATTCTTCCCAAGAAGGGCCGGGGGGGGTCTATTGAACAAGCCCTTCTCTTAGCTTCCTCTGTCTCTTGTCTTTTCAAACAAAGACTCATAAAACAGCCCATCGTCCCTTGATCTTTTTGCTTCACTTCCTTCCCTTTCTTCTGTATCCCCATCCATCATCATCTTATTCAATGAGTTGCCTCGAACCCCTCTTCTTTATTAGCCTGAACTGTGACCAGTCACTTGAGCTTCATATCTCCCTCCATCTCACATCACATCACCACCTCCAACACCATCTCCAAAAAATCGGCCAACTCTTTCTTTCTTTCTTCTTCTATATTACATTTTATTTCCGTCACCTTTGCATATAAAGACCAGCATTTAGAGTCTTTCCGTCATACTTATTCTCTTTTTTTCTTTTAATCTATAGACCTTACTCGTTTTTTCCACATGAGCCACGACAGCATTGAGAAGGGCCACGGCCCCAACGGCTATGCCCACTCCGAAGAGCGCGTTGTCATCCAGGCTTCGCAAATCCGCCCCTATGAGCACCGCAAGTTCGCCAACCCAGCTCCTCTGGGTCTGTCTGCCTTTGCTCTGACTACCTTTGTTCTTTCTTGCATCAACATGCGTGCCCGTGGCGTCCATGTTGCCACCATTGCCATGCCTCTAGCCTACGGCTACGGTTGAGATGCCCGGCGGCAACAATGCGAAGTGCAACGACCGAAAGAGGATAAAAAAGATAGATTCTATGTCGCAGAAACAAAGAAGAGGAATAGTCACAGGAAGAAAGATAATATATCTGGCAACGATGCATTGAGTCTGTAGAATCGTCCCCGCACCAGCGCTTAAACAAGACCACAAGACGGGTTCAGATATGGAGAACACGAGAGTCAGAAAGCACGTAGTGAAATATAACAAGAGGCATAAGGATAAGATGAAGAAGAAAGGTACTGGTACCTCATATGTGATGGAGGGTGGGAGTATCTCAGATTTAATGCCCAGATTCACCTCATGTCTCGGTTTGTTTGGATATGCAGCCGCCGGCTATAGACACCTCAATTAAACTAGAACTTCACGGCATACAGGAATCACGAAAAGGTGGGCGCCTATGAAGGATTTGTAGGTCAGCTTCGTTGAAGAAGGTGACAGCTTCCACCGCAAAATATATAGTATACTTGCTACATGGTGTGTGGTGCTGGTAGATCGCATATGCATGCAGATATGCACGGCACCGATGATACAAATCGATATACTACCCCTCCATGGCAAGAGGTGGTAACAAACGAATGTGATGGTGTTTTACAGTTATCATGGTGGTGGTGGGTTTACTACAATCGACCTACTAGAATGGCGAGATTATATGATATCGGCAAGATGAAAACACGGCCGTTGTGTACCTGCATTCTAGAAACATTCACAGCCCTTGATATTTGGTTGACCGCTGTGGAAAGGTAAGATGTATGGCTGATGCTTCCTACCGTGAATAACTGATCTTGTAGGCTCTGTTCCATCAACTAGGCCTGTGTTAGTACGGGCTGATTATTAGAACACAGTACTAGCTAGACCTGGCGCATTGCACAATAGGACCCTGGCTTCCCTAATTACTGGACGCCTTAGCCAATATTCTTCCAGCTTCGTTCGGTCTTCTTACCGCAACTTGTCGTGTTCTCAGTCACATCAGCTCAAGCACAGAATGCAAATACCCGGACAGACCAAATGTAAGCGTCGGCGGTATTTGGAAATTGATTGTATTGACCCGCCCGCAGATTTACGCCAGTGCATCACCCACACCCTTCGTTTGGCCGTTGCATTGCCTCCGGTGCAAAGTCTACTTATAGAAGCTGTGAGCTCGGATATGACATATGACATTTCTCGTCGCCGTCTACAGTCGAAATCATATAGCGAGCGAGAAGTTTGTTGCCCGAGCTCGTATAATGTATGATCAGTTACAACTCACGTGGAATTTGTTCTTTTAGCATGTTTCTAATTACGAATGAAATAACTAATGTGACGATGTGGAGACCTGGGTTATTTCAATTTTATTCAGATAACCAAATAACCCCGCGGCCAACATGATTCCACACTTCATAGTGTTAGGCCGCCTTATACCGTTATAACCCATACCCGAAAACCACGATAACTTCGTCTATTTTTGGTGTGATATCTCTCTAGCTGAGAGTCAAGCTAGTAATGTTGTAGAAGCTCATAAATAAAAATTCAACGCCCGACTGCATAAATTGTTTCCAGCCTGCTACGAGCAATATAATATACACATACACCTTTATGATAGAGATAACAGAAAAAAAGTATGAAAAAAAAAACTACAGAGCTTGTTGATAAAGGCCTAGATCCGCAAGGAACCCGTTGATTATGCTTCTAGCCTATCCCGTCAATTCATCCCACATTTTTGTTCCTCATATTCAGAGAGTAGGATAGCTTAGTTGCCTTCTATGTTTTGTTTGTTGCATATTTTAGGCCGAATTTGCTGTTCCTTTTTATGCAAGCTGGTCGTTCTGGCTGGTATATGCGACTATGAGATTCCTTAAGATGGCTGTATTTTGTGTTGCTTTTTTTTCTAGTACATACATATATATGTAAGACAATAGTCATGGCCTATCCCACATTCTATAGCGACGAGAGGGGAAAAAATACCCGAATATCTCAGTGCTACATAACCCCTCCAAAGTTGCAATATATATTTAGTTTCAAAGTCAAGCTTTCGTTGCTAGACACATATCATGGAAGACTATACAAAAGAGTCATCTCAGAATATATTATGCTTGAGCAATGTAAACAGTCGCAATATTAGAAATACTAGGTAGCCTTCACTAATACAGCTGATTCACAACATCACATCTCACAAATATACATCATTCGTTCTAGTAGTAGCCGAAGCGTGGGGAGATTACAACAACTTATGTCATGGAGAAATTATCATATTATTTGGTGATAGTCTACCGATGATCGGTAGCTAGACGAAGAGCGTAGTTCTAACGCTACCATGCATATATGCCGTTTTAGTGTCAAGAAAGACAAGAAATCATGTTTCAGGCGCCAACAGGAAAATAGGCTTGGAAGGGCTCCGGTCCGATAGATCCTATACGTGCCTTTGCCAGCTGGCCGGACTATCTATCCATCAATCATCCAAGAATATAGTTCATAGAACTTAGGCGAAGAATGGAAATGAAGGAATAAAAATTACAGGATAAATTGCCTGCCAACAAACCTAGTATACATGCCCTGTATGTTTCTTTTCTGCAGTTTGTATGTATGTCAGTCGTGTTAACTACTGCAATACACAGTAAGGACGTATTAGTTGATTTGTTGAAAAACTGGCAAGACTTTGCCGAGCCTAGGTCATTAGAAGTAAACAAGAAAAAAAAAGAAAAGAAAAAAACAAAGGCACTGTTCAACCCCACGTTTATCATGTCACCGTAATTGCTACTATAGTTCCAAAGGCATATCTGCCAGACGGATATCAGACCGCTTCTTGCAGTGTAGCTTCATTATATTAGTAGTCTCGATTATTACCAAGATTTCAAACCACTTTTTCTTCCTGTTGCAGTCTATCCCACTCTCTGCCCCTCCTTATCTCTTAACTATTTATATTGCAAGGTTAGGTTTCGAGGATACTATCACGATAAGCCGGCTGAGTCTTTTTTTAATACTCTTCTAGGTTACAGCCCACTATTCTTATAGCGTAAATAATATGAGTTGCAAAGGAAGGAATGCAGCAAAACACAAATCAACAAAGATCTGGTGTTTAGACTTTGCTTCTTTTCTAATCATAATAAAATGGTTTAGTCCGACGGGACGCTATCCTGTTTTGTTCATAGGATTGAGGGAATTATTCTTCTTATTCGATATGGTGTGTTGTCGCTTGCTGTGTTGGCTGTTGAGGATCGCCATCGCGGCCTTATTAACTTCGTATCTAAAAAAGAAAAAAAACAACAGGAAATTTTTGGAAGGAGAGACAAAAAGTATTGGAGAGTATAAAACTACGCCGGATGCTTTGTTATTACATACATACATTAGTCTTATTCCTCATTGCTTAAGATACATTTGCTGTTGATTGATGGCGCATGGATATACGACCCAATCGAAAACTTGATTAACGTTGGCGGTCCTAGCCTAATGGCTTCACTAAATTTTAGTGGGCCCCCAAGACTTCAGAAAGAACTTCGAAATGGGTTTCGCTGATTAACCCTATCATATATTGTTACATTTATATGAGTTATGTGGCGTTTACCAAGGGCTTATCAACAAATGCCACAGCGTGGCTTCAGTAGTCTAGTGCTCAAATTAAAACACCAGATGACTGCCGTGGCTGATCGTGCTCGCTCATCAGCCCTTTCAAATCGTTACCAGTAAGGACATCGGTGAGGACAAGTCAAAAAAGCTAAATAGACCCAAAAAAGACACTAACGAATCCGGTTGAATTAACCGAGTGTTGTTGATTGGACCACTTAAGTTTCATTGACAAACCCTAACAATGCCTGCACTCATGCAAGTATTGTATGTAATTGAGATTTTGGTCAAGGGCGGTATCACCCAATCTTGAACAGATGCAGATATTTTGACTTTGGAGGAGGACTTGATGTCGTAGCATCACCTACAGCGACGATTAGGCCGACATGTTCGTTTCGCTGTTATGGTTGTAGTGTAGTTCATGATTTGAGTAATATTTGGGCTTTGTTGGGTACTGGTATGCGAGATAATATGTTACTATGTGTATCGAGTAGGCACTGGATGTTGCATATAAGGACTGGATAGCTGCAGCTAACGATACGGCGGATAGGGAAATTATAATCGCTTGTACATGTTGTTATGGACGTGATACTACGATTGCGAGATAACTCGTCGTGTTGAGTTAATAAGGAGAAAAAAGTTAGATGCAAGAATCCCAATGGTATATGCTGTGACGATACAAGCTTAGTGGGCTGCTCTGGCAAGGTTCATAAATGACGATCACCACTAGGATTAGATGCTATGTATGTGTATAATGTTTGTGTGTCTTCTCACTGAGGTCCATTTCTCTTGGCTGAAAAGTTGGGGGAAAGCACAATTTTTTTCTGTGGCTGGATTGGTTAAACTGTGGCTAATGTATGGGCATGTCTTATTTCCATGTTTATACAAGGTAGCCAAAACAGGTGAATACGCCGTCACGTCCAAAATCATGTTTTGCGTCGTCGATTCAGGTAAAGTCAACATGTCTGTAGAGCGGTGAAAACCACCCATGGCCCTGCAAAAATCATAAGCAAAGCAATACTAAAACAAGACCAAAAAAGAAAGAGAAGAATCAGGTAATGATAGCCTTCTACCGTATGAACCTTTTATCTGCCCTTCATGCACCCCGCCTCCGAGGCGATAGTAGAGACAAGTTTTCCTAGCCCAATTCTTCGCTTGACTCCAACACCCAAATCAGTGTACTGTCCTAGCTAGCCCAAAGAAACTAAGCATTTGAGTACGATCGTCACCCGAGGTAACTTCAAAGGACTACTAGAACTTAGCCGGTGGAGCAGTCAAACCATTAGTATATCCTCTACGTGATAGTTCTGATAGTAGCGATGATAAAAAAATCTACTAGTAACCCATTGACTTATCATCGCTACTAGTAAGTAACATGGATAAAGACCCGCAAGTACACAGCAGCAACAATGAGAATTCGCTAATTGTGTTCATCGCTTCCAAGGGCTATAGTTACACTGAGTATATAATAGCGTCACCTATCAGTTATATATATATATATGCAGTGGAGAAAAAAAAAATAGTAGTGTATTTTGAAAACGAGGCGAGTCTACGGGATATGGAAATAGATAGAGAGCAACGCAATGTAATGCAATGCAAAGCAGAATAATAATAAAAGTCGGACGATCGACATGGCGAGTAAGAAAAGAAGACCACCATTGATATGCAGCCAGGCAAGCAGTGCCGAGAAATAGTATGGGTATCCGAAAAGGATTGCTGCCACTGAACGGCAACGGGAGACGTCCTATGTTGGCCAGGCCTATAAGTTTGAGTTCTATAGCATCTTGATATGATCTACCGTCCGATATTGCGGGACATATCGCGGTGAGCGAAGTCAAGTCTCGGATAACAGTCGTCCTGACATAAATGCTTGAGGTGATCATTGTTGAAAGATTGGTTGGAGATGTAATACCGGAGAGGGAAATTTATTCCTTCAATCAAAAATAAAAGATAAAAGAGACCGACGACAACGGGATGTGGTTGCGGCGTCCCGGTACGTATTCGTTGGGCTGATGTTACAACAAGAACCACTTCTTGAATTTTTTACTATCGAGTTTTCTGGTTTCACTTGGTAACCCTATCACATAGGGTTTATGCCAATTTTCAGCATTATTTATCAGCTTACATGGAACTAGAATAAGCGAGCCCCCCCCAAAAAAACCATAAACAAATTATTTAAATACTACGGCGATATGAGAGTGCCTGGTGCATAAATACATGTATACGGGCCGCTTTGCATGCCGCTTAAATATACAATACCGGAGCGCTTTATGTCATTTTCTTATTTACGCGAGTGTTTTGTTTGGATAGCCACAAAATGTATTTATTTGTTGTTGCTGTTCTTCCTTCCGTGGCCAGTAAATAGGCCGGCCGCCTTTATTGGCCTTGGAGCGGTTGTATAAATGTGTGAATCCACCACTGTATATGATATATCACTAAATAAACACATTATGCTCCATGGGTCCCATTTCGGATTCTCATAGACGTCATAACTACCAATGCATTATTTAGGTTGATACCTAACAGGCCGCATCTGATCTTGTGGCATAAATGGGTTCAAAGAGAATTGACATATGCTAGTGATAGACCGGTGCTTTAAGGCTGTCTATATTATCTCGCTTTAGGTTTTTTTTATTAGTTTTCTAATTTTATTTGTGTTCTTTTCCTTGGAGCGGGTAAACGACAAAATAATATCTCTTGCTGGACGTCCATTATACGATGACTGTGATAGTGTGCTTAGAAAATCATTATTGGCATTTTCTGGGTTATTTCATGAAGCTGATTTGCCAACCAGTTGCATGTGACAAGAGCAGGCATTTTTGTTAGAAAAGATTGTGATAATCAACGTTTGAAGGATGAAGAGTTGCCTAGTAATTAGCCAATGGTAGCCATCCACCAGACGCCTACACAGCGTCAAAACTACTAAAAGTGAAATGTCATCTCTTGAGTCTTTTGTGACAAGTCCATAATATGGAAAGCACAGTTGCTATAGGCTGTGGAATCCATGTATCTTTTATTTTATTAGTATCTTCATTACGGGTTCGATATCACAAGAAGGAAGACCCAGAGAGGCTAAATCTTGGATCTTCAGTTATGCAGAAAATACATTGAATGGCTGGGAAGACAAGCGTACCACACGTCATCAACGAAAGACAGCAAAGCTGCAGAAAACGCATACTACTGTTTATCATGTGCTATGTTGGCGGTCTAGCAGCTATTTTCGCTTCTGGTCGCTCTGCAAGCTCTTGCGTGTTGTTTCGTATGATAAGAGAAAATGATATTTTAAAAAAAAAACGACCACAATAGCTTAGAGAGCTTATTATAGTAGCCCCGGTAATGACAGTAAGGAACTTTGCTGCCCACCTACCTACCTGTCTTCCAATGTTTATCATTTGGTGGATGCGGAAGGAATTCAAATCGATGGTGTCTATCATCAGCTGCGTTGCCGGAGCTCGCTATATACAGCTAGGACCGGGTATTTCTCGTCTGTTGGTAATCTGTTTATCACCGATGTATGTATGTATGTGTATGTTGTTTTTTATGTGTTGTTTAGTGTCGTTGTATGCCATTGCATGACATGTGTGGTGTGGATTGCACTGCATGGATAAAGGTGGGTCTCTTATTGTCTTATTCCTAAAGGAAAAAAAAAAAACAGCATTATAGGCACTCAAGTACTCAGCTTGTTGAACCTTCCCAAGACGACGATATAGAGTTACAGTAAAGGAAATAAATAAATGTATGCGTTTGTGCAATCAACGTGCTGGGCTACATATACAGCAGGGGTTGCAAAAGAGAGATAGGGTGCGTTTTTTCAGTAGTACACACATCTACCAGCAGATCTATCTTCGTCTGTTGTGTAGACGGAAGTAGCATATATAACCTGAGCTACAAGCTTGATTGATAACCTAGATGGTTACATGGGGCACATGATTCTATGTAAACAGTCGATGGGTGATTGGTTTTTCTTGCCAGCACTAAAGACAGTTGTCCGGGTAGCTTATATAGGCAATGCCTACTAAAGTGGGAAATAAAGAATAATATAGAATACGGCTGCAACCTTTGGACGAGACATAGTTCTACAGATGAAAAGAACATGGTCTTGTGGTATCTCAACCATAGCTTTATGACCAATGGAGTAGAGTGGCTAAAATACAACCACAACTACATTCTTCCCTCTGAATTAGAAGGCCCTATCATGTTGTCCAACAAGTGTGGATACCAAAGCAACGATTCAGCAGATAGGAATAAATACGATTGAAAGTTCTTATGGTGTATCAAGGCAAATGCAATATTACTGATTGTCTAACTATGACAATTTGAGAAATTAGCTGGTCTTCCTGGTATTGTTCATATGAGCTGAAAGCAGAATCCAATAACATCGACCCTCCGTTGTTTTTTTTTACTTGTTTTGACCATGTCAACCGCACTTTTATTATGATGACGAAATATATTTGCTGCACGAACAACAATCAAAGCATAATCGTAGAATTAAAAACTGCCGGAGCCCAGGCCCTCTTCCTAATCAGACGGCTTGTTCTATTTTTGTAAGATAGTATTGACGTTAGATTATGATTGTTGGTGACATGAAAGCCACAGCGAAACGTAGGAAGAAAACATAATCTCGAGCAACGGCCAATTGCAATCCAGTCCGGCAGTCTATCGATATCAACTTGCTTAACAATGCAGTATAAATCAAGCATCATTATGGATGAGGCCTAAGCATATGGACGGAGGAAGCAGAGGAGTTCAGAAACGAAAGGCGTGATGGAGAAAAAGCCCGTTTGCTCCAAATACATAATATAAGAAGGAAAAGCGAGAGCCTAACAACTAGATCCATAGTTTCATATGTATATATTGCTATTGTATTTTGACTGTGTTTTCCTTGGTCACTTTCGAGTTAAATCTGCAACTAAAGCCCGATTTTCTCGCCATATCATGCATTGCATATCCGGCCAAAAAAAGCGAGCTAAGCGGAGCTCAGTAGGTATGATTTACAAAGCAGATGCTGGCAGGTAAGCGTGCCAATGCCTGACGAGAAAGAAAGAAAAAAGACGGAAAAAATGAATATGCAGACATCGCTTCAGCTTAGTCTCCGGGGAATCACGGCGGAGGATCTCTCGATGTTCGCTTGATTAAAGCCGAGGCTGTTCTTTTTTTGGCTGCCTAAGAACTTGGTATAAGTAAATATTAGACCCGTCAATACAAGGCTTTAGGTTACGAAAACCACAACAATGAAAAAAAGGAAGAAGAAAAAAGAATGCAAAAATAAAACACCATGTAAATCTGCGTCATCGAGGGATGGCCCTTCATCAAGGTTGAAAGATGGTTTTGTGCCACAAAATCTTTCTATATCAAGTTGTTGGCAGTATAAAATGTAGTACTTGATAACCAACACTACCCTTGACAATTGCCTCTATATTTGGTTGGTTAAATCTGGGGGAAACTTGACTTCACATCGCTCATGCTAGTTCCTGGGGCTAAAAGTTGAACGTTACTACTATCTATCTCGCAGGTTCTAGTCCCTCTTATGTCTATGGCGGTAGGACGGAGAAGTCAATATTTAACTGGATAGTGAGCGGGCTTTGTTTGAGGCAGCTCAAACTACCTGCAGTAAGCACGCCCTTTTTGGGGCTGTCTAGGAAGCTGCAAAGGCCTATTCGTCTGCCGAGAACATGAGAGGGAGTAAATATAATTGTACTGCATTTTCAAGACGGGATTTATCCTATTACACGTCCAGTGTCCGACACACTTTGCAAGCAAAAAAAAAAAAAAAAAAAAAAAAAGAACAGAATGGTAGGAAAGTTCTTCTGGGGAAGACATTGACAATCAATCAAGACAAACAATGGCCATTTTGTCGATTAAAACCCCCCGAAGAACTACACGGCCCACTATGATAGCCACACGACGAATTGGCCAATCAGCATAGTCAGATCACTGCACACAAACTTTGAGGATGACAACAAACCGGCCTGTATGCTTGGTCTGAGAAGTCCGTTGGCTCACTCACTCGTTACTTCTTCGAGACAATCCGTGTGCTAGTTGAAGTCAAACCTAGTTCCGTCCAACGATACTCAAGAAACAGCTGGAGTATTGAGTAAATGGCTATCTGCTAGCACGTATCCCAAGCTCAAATATCGCCACTCTCTAAACAACTGATAGGACGACGAGATCTGCCTGTTCGGACGGTGAGAAAAAAAGTGCCATTTTCTCTTCCATTCTGCTTCTCTAAAGCTTCGAATAGCGTTCTCCTACCAGTTTCTTCTCTGACAGGTCTCTTTAATCTCATTATTCCAGCCAACCACATTCCAGCCCATCAAACACATCATGGTGTCTTGAGACAAACTCGTTCTTTTGCATCTTTTGTACCATATCACAATGTAGTCGTAAGCCTGCCGGTGGGATGACTCTGTTATGGAAAAATCAAATTAAATCTGGAAGCCAATAGTGAGAAGAAGGGGATTAAACTAAGCCGTGTCTATTTTGTTTTTTTTGCCTTTTGTCAACGCTATTCTGCTCCAACTACGCCACTCGGGGTCAGCTTTGCTCGACCTATTTTCGTGTCTTCTTTGGCTGAGCTTCGCTTGTACACTTCGGAATCGTGCATGTTCAGCACCGGCGTTTCTTTCTTGCCTTTGCCTATGGTCTAACTTACCTTCCAATATGGGGCGCAGACTATTGTCTTTGAACGTAGCAGCACGAAACAGCAAAGAAAAAAAAAGAGAAAAAACGAAGCCAAAGTTTGACTAAAACCCATCATCCGCTGTTATAGTGGTACATATGCTATGGCTGGCTGTCCATACAGTTCTTATGTATCTTTCTACCACAAAATACGGTCCCCCAACCTTCTTCCTCTATGTACATATGTACGAGCCGTCGTACAAGTAAGCCGGCAAGATACATGATGGAAAACAGAGCAAGACAAAGCTCGTTTGTACGCATTTTTATGCACCAGTCATTCAAACAAAGCTTTTTCATTCAGCAACTTCGTCTATATGCACGATTGAAGCAGATACTGCGCTATTTGTCTAACTTTTTTTTTTTTTTTTTGTTCGTATACCGTGCTTTCAAAGCACAGCATACTATGAAGCGAACCGAGCACACCGAAGATATCGTCACAAAACCCAATGTATACATCATGTCGTTGCTCTAATGCTATACTTTTTCATTTCACCAAGCAGTAACTTACAAAACCTACCTATTTTTGACCCTTGTCCGAAAGGGTTAATGCTGCGCTGACATAACTTATATATTTTGCCTTAGGGTTAAACAGTTTGCATCAAAATGGCGTTTATCTGAAACGAGTCACCACCACAAAACAGACTGATATAACGGACTGGTTTACGTACAATGACTGGCCTATGTGTACGTCCATGAAATACGGTTCTTGGCTTTGCCGACATATGCTG
Source organism: Davidsoniella eucalypti (assembly GCA_004009845.1). Classification (NCBI taxonomy): domain Eukaryota; kingdom Fungi; phylum Ascomycota; class Sordariomycetes; order Microascales; family Ceratocystidaceae; genus Davidsoniella; species Davidsoniella eucalypti. Next base: position 66,021 of record RMBW01000123.1, on the reverse strand, counting down.
AAAATTCGGTATTTTCTTTGAGCAGATACCCACAATGTTGAGGATGTGAAAAGCTTGGGCTGCACCTGCTTTGGTGTATCACACCATAAGGGTAGAGGCTACCAGCATACCAAAAGTGCCAAGGACAAAGCTTCTTATGGGGGGATACAAATTTAGGTACGTGGACAGAAACATATAGAGAAAAGCGAGCACAAAAGGCTTTGGGCATGATAAAATGCACATAAAAAGCCTGGTAGGCGCTCGTGTATAATGTTCAGCTCAAGCAAGATATACATGATTCGATTACCCACCAAAGACAAACTCAGTCGACTGGTAACATAGAGACAAGACATACGTATGAGGCGGTAGGCGAGACATGTACATCAACGAAAGATAGTTTCGTAGAAGAAGAAGGAAACATAGAAAGTGAAATGAAATGAAACCATGTAGAGGAGACTGGCGATTTGATTGGCAGGAGAATACCAGTCGAGACTTCTCGTAAGAGATGGTTTCTGAGCGCTGGAAATCTCAGTCTGCCTCGTCGGAGCTCGCCATATAGCTAACCAAGGAAGGACACGACTAGATACACACAAGCTACAATGCAGCCCTCCGGCGAATCCAATATCCACGCTATACTTGAGAGGGTCTCGATCTCGTTGTTTATCCTGTAACCAGCTGTGCATATCTTTGGACGGCTATATTGCTGCATCTGTACCGTCTTTATCGATAGCTGGGACGGAACGGGAACAGCAGTATGCTGAGAGAAGGGCGGAGAAGAGAACTAGCTTCTTCACTCAGTCTCCAGTATAGACTAGAGCATCACGTATCGTATCCTCTATACAAGGGCGGTTCCTCTGGCTATGCTATGCTGTCCTTTGTGCGGCCGAGGCAAGGAGAGGGCGGGTAGAGGCAGGATGGGCAAGCAGGTACGCGCGACATACGGCTGTCATACAGCTCTACAGCTCTACAAATACATACAGACATAGCACACGTCTATCTATCTATAGTCTTGCTATATATGTTTGTCTACGGGCTGGCTACACCCAACAACTACATGGAAACGGGAACAGGAATGTGCGTTCCCGCAACTTGCAGATGATGGGATGGACGAATTCGATACAAGCGTGTCCGAGGAACAAGAAGAAGAACACAAGAGAAGGCCAAGAAGACGCGGAAGGCGAGGAACAAGAACAAGGCAGAGGGAAAGAAAGAAGAACAGACCCTGACCATAGCAGACTGGAGAAGCATCTAGGAGGCGGAACTGCTATCAGCCCCCCCTCCTATGTCCATCCGAGTTTCTGCTGATAGCTCATACAAATAGCTACAGACGTGGAGATATTCGCGAGAGGCACTTGCAGGCTACCTCAACCGACGCCAGAGGGTCATTGACTAGCATGTGTCAAGAGATGATGTATATGCAAGTTGACACAGCTACACAGGCTGGCAGACAAGTAGAGAGATACCAAGGCGAAGAAAGACGACGACAGGAGAACATACCGGGCATGCTAGCTGTGTACATGTAGCGTATCGATAAATTGCACTGGTAAATGTGTAAAATAGCCATCAATAATCCAGAATAGAACAGATCTGTAAAAGGGCCTGTTATTACCGTATTTTATAGCGCGTCGATAAATACGCTGATTGATTGATATATAAAATGCCCGATTTAACAGACGGCAAGCTAGACGTGCCGTTGATAAAATCGACACAATTAATACACACCCTGCTCGACGACGGCAGGGCACCGCCTCGATCAAATCGATCAATTACGACCGGAAGGCTCGTTGGTTGTCTGTCTCGATATTGTATATATATGACATACCTTTCCTCAATCCAACTCTCGACTCTGCCTTGATATCATCAACTTTTACATCATTTTTTCTTTTCTACAACGGGCTTCTCTAGATCTCGTTCTCTATATCCTCTTTCTATTCTCTTATATATTTGTTAGAATTCTTCGTTGAATCTTGCCTGCTCAAAGCTCACGACTGCACGCTCAGTTGCTCCCACTCTATCTTTTTATACTACACTGCTTGATCAACTCTATACTATCTATACCTATACATACATACACACTGCTTCACGGCTCCCGCCCACTACTGCTACCGTCTGACTCTCGATTGTCATTGCCTGTCGACTCTGCTGCGTCGTGACCCTGCTCTCCTTTGTCGTGATCGGAGTGTCTCTTGTCTTTCTGCTACAGAACTGCCCTTAATCCGCTATCCCACCTACTCCTCCTCGTTCCTTTACACACAGGTTCGTATTCGCTTTCCGCGTCCAGGCTTGGCTGTCTGAGCAACACAGTCTAACACCACTACTAGTCACAATGGCGTCCGCCTACTTCATGAACAACAATAGATCCCAGGGCCTGGTGAACAACATGCCTATGTTCATCTCCAGACCAAACTCTGCCTGCTCCCCGCAAGCACCCATCCTGTACAGCAATGGTTCCATGCCAAACTCGGTCACCTCGTCTATGCACATGCTCAGTGGCTTGGACTTCGTGCCGTCTCCTGCCACGCCTACCCTCTCCTACTCTGGCAGCAGCATCAGCAGCCCGACTGGCGACATGATGTCCTCCTCTATGCTCTTCCCCAACCTGTCCATGGACGATGCCTGGTTCTCGGTCTCGCCCCCTCTCACTCCTGGTAAGTGCTGCGCCCCATCCCGCTGCTGTATCCGCGGACCGCCCTGCTAACATCGCGACTAGACTGCATGCAGTCCGCCTCTACCTCCATGTGCTCGCTGTCTCCTACCACCCCCCCCAACGAGATGTCCGTGACTCTGGACCCCAGAAACCTGACCGTCGCCTCCAACGGCCCCATGCTGGGCGAGATCGTGCCCATGACCTCGGCTTCGCTGTCCCACGGCAACTTCAAGGACGCCAAGATGGACATGGAGAACTTCAACTTCAACTTTGACCTGGACGGCGCCTTCGACATGAGCGCCGACTACTCGCGCGAGACGCTGGACTCGGGCAGATCACGCTCCGACACCGGCTCGTCCATTGTGTCGCTGGGCCAAGAGCTCGCGTTCAGAGACGAGTGCTTGTTGGACGAGTTCAACCTGGCTCCCGCAGTCGTCGAGGCCGACGAGGACATGCAGCCCGAGGCCAAGCGCATGAAGTCTTCCGTCGAGTCCTGCATCTCGCTGCCCTCCCCCCCCTCGTCCACCGAGAGCTGCTCTTCACACGCCTCGCCCGAGGCCATCAGCGATGACCAGCAGGCCGGCTCCAGCCTTGTGTCTCCGTGCTCGTCCGAGTCGACGCCCGTCTCGGCGCCCACCACGTCTCGGCGCGGCCGCAAGCAGTCGCTCACCGAGGACCCGTCCAAGACCTTTGTGTGCGACCTCTGCAACCGCCGCTTCCGCCGCCAGGAGCACCTGAAGCGCCACTACCGCTCGCTGCACACGCAGGAGAAGCCGTTCGAGTGCACCGACTGCGGCAAGAAGTTCTCGCGCAGCGACAACCTCGCGCAGCACGCGCGCACCCACGGCTCCGGCGCCATCGTCATGGACATCATCGACGACCACGATGCCCGCATGTACAACCCCATGATCGCCGCCTCGGCCTCAAATCAGGACTTCTCGCCCTACGGCAAGGTCCTCTTCCAGATGCCCGCCGAGATGGCCAACATGGTCGCCGGCGCAGACAACAGCAAGAAGCAGAAGCGCAAGCGTTCCGAGTAAAACCCAAACCAAACAAAAAACAGCCTAAATGTGCACAGAATCTCCGACTTCCAGACATCTTTTTTTTACTCTCTATTTTCATATTTTGCATAGACTTCTTTCTCTTCTCCTGTCTTCGATTCTTACACTCTTTCACTCGCTTCCGCTGTCTGCTCGCCGGCCCACTGCTCCTCACGGCCGCGGAATACCACATGACGACTTACGACCCCTTGATACTACTTCTTTCTTTTGCTCTTACATCATCATAAGAAGTCCCTTATCCTGATTCTTTACTTCCCCCACCATAAAAGCTATTCGAGCGGGAATCTGCATCTTCTGTTTCTTCACTTCTTGTATCATTTTTCACGAGTCCGGCGTACTTTATACAGTCCATCTCACGCCCCTCGGCTCACTTTAAACATATAAACGGCTATTGCACTGCTTAGCCTATTGGATACAAAACAATTTGCTTCTTTTTTATATCTTAGTTTACGCGGTTTTTCTACAGTTGGATTTGTTCATTTTTATTATATTCTTTTTATTAGCGCTGTTTGGAGGTCTGCTGTCTTTTTTTAATCTGGTGGCTAGTTAGCGTAGATCTTCTTTTTAGTCTCTTCTGCAGAGTACTAGCTAGCTCATTTATATTTTTTTCTTGTTAGAATTTCCTTGAACTCTGATACTTGTCTGTGTTTCTCTCTCTACGACTGGTCTTTTGCGTGTCTGCTCTGCCCTTTGTCCTCTTCAGTGCCCATGTCTGATACGCCTTGCTGGTATATGTTCTGGATTTCTCACTCGTTACGCTCGTTACTCGTTCCACGCTTCTACGCATATTCCCGTTCTTACTCTCGTCATCTCGATTCTAGATAGTTTTATACAATGCTTTTACTGTGCCCGCAAGTCGACTATGTGAATCAGTTTCATGTTCATCGTGCTTGCAGTTGCTCCATGCGCTACAGGGAGACTACATCGCCCACTTGTCAGATGTAAGAATGCGCTAGAGGGACAGGGAGCTTATTCATCCGTCTGGTTCGTTTCTACGGTGGATGGTACACTGAAGCGCCCTAATCGGCGACATACTCAGAGTCGGGCAGCCATGTTGTAGCAAGGGAGAGTGAACTCTGCTAAGCCGGTTTAAGCTTACTATGCAGCAATCGAAAATAGCGCCCAAAAATACCATCTGTCGTTGATAGTCGGCCGCTATTTACTTCTTCTTCAAGCAGCATCTGTCTTGTCGTTCCGTCCAGAGCGTCGACAGAAACCTCGCGGTATCGGCTTCCGCCTCGAGCCTGCTTATGTACATTACATACGCATATATGTATTTGCTGTACGGCTGATATGTGACCCATAATATCATGTAGTGTAGACGTAGACACCAACCTACGTGGCTAGTGGTGCTGGCACGCTCCGGATAGAAGCTCCATATTCCCCGTGCTTTACGCGTTATGTATGCGTGATGAGGTTTGCTGCATATCGGGCTGGACGGATTCTTGACATGCATATTGACCTGTTTACCTGCCTATATAAGCCAGAATTTGCCAAAGATCTGTATGTATCAGAGGATGGTCGACGACCCAAAGAATCATCAGCGGCATAGCTGCTTCTAATCCATGAAAGAATCCTAGCTCCATGCCCGACTCTGGTACCAACATGGCTGTATTTCCTTACCAGCAATATGGCCATGGGGACGATACTCTTGCTCTGTTGGCCTGACAGAACTGACTGTCAGGCGCCGCGCATAGCGAGGCTGCAAGTACGGTATACATGCAGCACACCATGCAGTACATATACTACACACATTGTACGTTCTACTCCGCGTTTGGTGCGGTTAGTCAGTACCACAGCCCAATGATCAGTCACATGCCGGCTTTTATGCTGGAAACATCGCCTTGATGCATGCTACACGCTGGGAAGCGTGGCAAAGACGCAGTATTCATGAGCAAACAACGATGATTCGGTAGCTGTTTGGCGGTGGTGGTATTTTTGCCCACGGACAAGTGACTTGTCGTCTAGACAAGTCGGAATCGTGGTTCGCCGGGCATCAACTTTCACCTGACACTAACTTGGTTGCATAACAGCATGTACATATGGCATAGATGGCAAATATAGGCGGATCTTTATTTGAATCAAGTATCAGTTCCATCTTACATCTACTGGGTATGGTTGCTCCCGTCGTCTATGACCTATCAAGCTATCCTCAGCTTTCAAGACGTATATTGCCTGGCAGGGTGCACAAAGCACTAGCACCAAACACTCTAGATCAGGACCACATAGACTTAGTCACGGCGCCAAGTTCGAAGCTACTTCACACACACATACATGTGATCCTATCTATATATTGAACACGTCGATTGTGCAGAAGGGAATGCCCTCTGCAGCTTTAGTTGGATTTGTTAGATTCCACCCTGTGGTTTCCTGCCCTCTATTCGTATAAGTGAGGGAAGCCAGCCCGGAAGCTAGATATTTCTATGGTACTGGTTTACTTGTGCGTCAAGTGAGAGTAACTCCACATATTTAGACTGAAAGCTACGCCTGGCCTTGACACGAACCAAGGCTCAAGCTAGAACTCAAAACAGACAAAAACCCAAGCCCTCTGGACATGCTCAAGGGCGCCACATTCCCTTGCCGTGGAAGTAGAAAGAAAAAGAGGTAAACGATGCCTAGAAGCTGGCTGCCTACCAGCATGTCCAGGCCACAAAAAGAACACCCACCTTGCTTTCCTTCCGAGCTTCCATTTTCTGCCCGCCCAGGCCCAAGTGGTAGTCTGGAAATTTCGGGGAGCTAGTAATGTTATCAAGTCGGCTGAAAACACTGCCATAGTCCCTGTACTGTATTAAACCTTGGCTTGTCCCCCAAGACGAGAACCCTCAAACTGCCTTGCCGGATCACGTCCCGGACTAGGAATATGTTTGTGGCGTTTTATAGATACTTTTTTTTGTCTTGTATGGGGATGCATAAGTGAACCTAGGAACCAACATCTTGGAGGATCCAAGAATGGTGATGAAACGTTATACTGTAGTTTTCCAGGTTTGTTCGTAGAGGAAAGGCCTCTTTGCTTGACTGTGATTGGAGCGAGAACAATGGAATATAATCACATCCTAAGCTTCCTCCACACTACTAACCGATATTCTGTGCTATATCAGACCAAACTGAATGTAATGTAAACATATAACTAATTCGAAAAGTTATTTGTGCCATCATGGTGGTAAAAGAGAATGATCCAGAAAATAGCTGGTGTAGGCTTTTCATAGTGGCATTTTGGGCACCTTTGATATTTGCTTAGAGCCAGGAAATAGTCGAGCATTATCTGTATATATTTGACCTACAGAAGAAAAAAGCCTTTCTGTTGCCCTCCATATTGCTTTTTCTCACGGCCTGTGGGAAATAAGCACTAACAGATATAATGTCTCAAGTTTGTCGTAATGAATAACTGTGAGATTATGTCTGTATCCATTGTATTGAACTAGCACAGAACGCATATGCAGACACAACGCATGGGCATAAGCCGAAGTGTCAAACTAGGCTCGGTCTGTGACTTTTTCGGTTTAGATCAAGATCCATTGTGATGTGCTAGCATCTCGGATTTGAGACTATCTACAAAATAACGATATATCATGACTTGGTTCTAAGATCATACGACGCTTGATATATAATGACAACGACCCTTCTTGATACTAGTGATAGGCGTGGATAGAAACGCCCAGTGGCTGTACAAAGCCCGACGGTTGGTGCTGTATAATTCTAAATATTGTCGGGTTCTCCGCGAAGATGTCCATGGGAGGGATTATTCGCGTAGCCAGCCAACGAACAGCAATGCTCTGCCTATAAGCTGAGCAAACAGCGGTCAATCCACATTGGTGTAGGCAACCAATAGCCTTCTATTTATGAGTAGACTGCCGGTTCTGGAATCTCTGTTTAACATGAGTGGTCACGAGATCAGGATTAAATGCACCATCATCAAAAAGAGCTCGCTTATAAAGTACGCACGGTAATTCCGACCAACTACAATGGCCACCTCGCTTATGAAGTCCACCCCATTATCCAACAGCAGGGAAAACAGACAGCTAGCAGATCTAGTCACATCTTTACGTGTGGAAGACAAATTGTGAATGTGACCGTGAGCATTGGTTAGTATGCCTGGCGTTTAAGAGGCTATTGTTGAGGTGGTCTCTGTGGGCCGATTGGCTGACACGAAATCTTGGAAAGGAATTCCGCTTGATCCATGTTCAATCTATGTGACTACCCATGACGAGACCGAGCAAATAGAATAGGCCACAATGAAGTGTAGTAAACCAACCTTCCCTCCTACAACCCTCGGGGGGGTACCTTTGAGTTCGAGTACCTCCCCCTCCGTCCAAAGACGAATTTTTCCCCTTCGTCGTGGGTTTTAAGAGCGACCAGCACATATCCCCAATGCTGCTGTCCATTCTCGTTTTCTATTTCGACACTTGTCGTCTTTGAAGCACCGTTTCGTGAGGCCTTGAGCCCGATTTCCCCTCTCGAGGGATGTTCTCACCAGCGACCGACCCTGCACCTTTTCGATCGTTGGTCTCCCGAGTCTATCCACTCACCTCAGGGAGCCACACTCACACACGGCGGGCAGCCTTTTGAAGGTTCCGGATGCCCGACCCCGCGGCGCGGGAATCTTGTCGCTGTTGCTTCATCCATAGCACCCGACTCGATTACGCCAAAATTTTCATTCTTACGGCCACGATCACCAGCCTCTTGGAGGCTCACTGAATAGTGGGGATGGTAGCTCCACTTAGGAGTTGGTTTTGTGGATCTGTCTTTTGGGGAATAGTTTTGTGGATGCACTGGTTTTTTTTTTTTTTTTTTTGTATTTGTTTTTGCTGCTCATAGTGGAGGTATGGACCACTAGTTCTTCGGGGCTAGGGGACGGTCTCGTCCCGCACATACAAAGCTATTGAGTTTGTCAAGCGGAAGACGTTAAATATCTGTCCGGTAACCAATCCGGCGTCGTATGATCTTAGTGATTTAGGTAGACGTTAAATATAATCAAATCAAATCAAATCGAAGTGTAGTAAACAGCTGGAGAAGCCCCGAGCCGACAACATGCTTACAGCAGCCACTGAAGTCAACTTACGCATATATTCTCGCCACAACATAGATGCCTGCTAATCCGCCAGATCTACTCACCTATCAACCCTAGTAGCCTTTACCGCAACTGTGATGGGGCTACTACGTTGGCTGGGATTGTCGGGGATCAACCCCCTCAGTCAGCTTCATCACTAAGAAATAAAATAAAAATATGTCCTGTTACATGTATCTGTACATATCTGTATCTGTATGTATGATAGAGTTCAACAAGATAGGGACATGGAGTAAGAGAGCTTTCTTTTTTTGCCTTTTTCTATTCTAGATTGAAACTAGTGCCGTTACGCTCCGTGCCGTGTCGAAAGCCTTGGTCCGTATTTGATCCGATTCGATCATTCAACGTCTCGATCTAGACCGCCAATTTGAACCTTGAATCTCTTATTTCACCGTTTAGTCTACTTGATGACTTGACGTCTCAATTTGATTTGATTTGATTATATTTAACGTCTACCTAAATCACTAAGATCATACGACGCCGGATTTGACGTCTCAATTGTTGACACATATAAGATCACATAGGTCTTGAAAAACCCGTCGAACACCAAAAACATGTCCTCTGTGGCGCAATTGGCTAGCGCGTCTGACTGTTAAGCATCGTCTTCTTCTGAAGATTGCAGCGATCAGGAGGTTGACAGTTCAAGCCTGTCCGGAGGAGTTTTCTTTTTGAGCTTTTTCATCTATTGTTCGTGATTGTTTTTGGTGAGAGAAATGTCGTTTGTAGACGATTTTGTGGGTTTAGGGTCCACGTAGTCAATGCAACATAGAATATCTCTTTTTGGCTGCGTATATCATGTACCATTGTACTTTTTTTCTTCTTCTATTCTTTTCTTTTTGTAGGCCGCTGTGCATTCTCTAGGGATAAACTTCTCGGTCATCAGTGAGTTAGACCTCGGCTTTACGCACTAAGCCTACTATAGTTGTCACTAGTGATGCTTCTAGTAGAGAGTTGCTTCTGCTCTATGTGCCCTGCGGCGTCTCATTCCTAGACAACGCTCGCCTCCTTGCATATAACAGCTAAAATTATACATATACATGTATAATTTCCATGCTCAATATCACCACCTTGGAACCGATGGTTTGGTCTGGCCGCGCCGATGTCTAGAAATCGCAAAGTCTTGGAAGATGACCCTTCTCAGCGTCCCACCGGGCGATGAAGCCCTTTGGAAACTGTTTGTTTTGGTCAGACAGAACGGGGACTCGGAAAGTCGGTTCCAAGCCTGCGATTTCCACAGGACGGTTTAACAAGGCGCGGAGTTTGTGGAATCGAGTCTCTTGTGAATATGAATCGTTAGAACTCAAGTCAAAAGAATGTCCGATGGTTGGGCGGTTGGTGCAGAGACAATGCTGTTGCTGGACAAAACCGAGCAGACGTAAAACACGGCGTTACTGGCTATGCTTTCGTGAGCACTGTCAATCACTCTTCAAGACATTCACGTTATCATGTGTAGACGGTGCAATTCTAGTGTGACCTAAAGCTCCTTCAAGGTACTGATACTTCATTGTAGAACCTACAGAACCCTGTAGTGGTTGTCTCTGTTTGACGTTGCACGAGCCATGAGAGAAAGCCCTTTGTCCTAGCGATATCGATCCTACGAACAAAGTATATGTTCGTTCTGTTAGAGGCCTTTTTTGGTAACTTGAGAATTAAAGATAGGCTACGATCGACTTGGGTTAGAAAAAAAAGTCTTCTTTCTCCTATAGGAAACGCTCGTCTCGAAACAATTGTTCGCCGCCAGTCATGTCGTAACAAGGGTATTGGACATATTACCTGATAGGGCAACCTTTTCAACCTAGGTTACATAGCTCTTGAGACATTCCCTCTTGTTCGTTGAGAATTATTATTTGTTCCTGTTTGTTTTTTTCTTACTGGTTAGTCTATATGATAATGCAAGGGGGACTTTTTTTAATTCATTTTTATCAAGGTGGAAATGGAGCTTTAATAGCTATGTAGCACCTCGGTATTCTAAGATACACAGCCCTGGACAAATACTAGTATACAATGTAGAGTGAAGGACAACCTACTTCTCAACAGTGACAGGCCACTGAGATACAGAACATTTGTTATGGTTTCGTTATATGCTATCCGCTCCTTGTATTGTAAACACTCTTAGAACAGTATGGTCACTACCTGGCATCTACCTTCTGCAGAACTTCGTGAGTGGAGGGACTGCCCAAACCCCCAGACGCACCACCATAAGCATCGGGTGGTCTTCAGTAGTAGTTTTGCCCCAGCTGGACTTGAACCAACTACCTCATGCGAGGTGGGCTAGGCGTAGAATCACTACGCCATGGGGACGCAAAGGGAACCAAACAGCAGGGTTCTAATGTTTTATCTTTTATTATATTATTTTCCTGTCTTCTTAAAATATTATTTAATAGTAGTCATAGTAGAAGCGGAGAGACATTGGAACTTTCCCTTATGTGAGATACGCGAGAAGAAAGAACAAAGACATCGTCTTATATGTGATGCGCGAAAGTTCCAGGATCTGTAAAGAGGGGTAAGCCCGACCGGCCTAGTTGCTAAAATCGCAGAATCCGACGTACGAAGGTATTGTGTGTCGGTAATGACTCTTCTTTCTCTCGGCACATCTATTTGGTGGCCAAACACGAACAATATCATGCTGATTCGTGATCTCGAGACTCGTTGAGTGGATGTCCTGTGAGCTGGCCTTGCTTAAAGGGATAATGGCCTTCCACGGAAAGCAGCCAATGATGGTTGGAAGTTTCTCTTCGCGTGTGTCTAGATAATATATGCCATATTCTGATGCCATTCCTAAGACCCATATGTTTGGACGAGGCGGCTCATGATACATTTAGAATAAAGAAAAGCAAACAAGCGTGTATGCCGTTATCGAGAACTTGGAGTGTATTCATGATGACGACGTCCTGTTGTCATATAAAATTCGAAACAGCGCCCGATTAGGTTAGTAGACCTTTGGGTATAGCATTCCTCACTTGTTGTCTTCTGTCTACAACAGTTATCTCTATGACCCCTTCAGCACCTCATATCCAAGACTCCAGAAACTTGCCACTACTCGTCCATGTGCCATGCCAAAAGTATTTGACAGCATAGGAAGTTCCAAGATAGAACCACACAAAGAAGAAAGCAACATTTCGGCCCTTGATTGGTTTATCTCACCTTTAACAATCTTGCCACAGCAAGCAAAGAACAATATACCACTAGGCTGGCTATAGAAGAGACAAAGAAAGAAAGAACCACGCAAAGGCTGCCAGGATTCAGTTTTTGGATTAAGGCCTTGCCACTTCTGTCTATAGGGAACAAAATATCGCTGCTGGTAGTTTTAATCTTGGATATGTACATTTCTTTGCTATTTAGTTTCTCCAAGTTTGGGCCTGCATCACTAAGATCTTTTTGCCTAAAGCGATAGTTGCCGTATATGGACAAGTGACAACGGAGGAGAAACATATGCGAGGGATAAAGTATGAAACTCTTTCATAGACAGAGCGGACTAACCAAATATATTATTTTTTAATTCGTGCAAGCGTAGTTGCACCATGTACTTACGCTTGAGAAGTAGAAACCGAAAGGGAAGAGAAAACCTAGCAAGAACCAAACTCCCAAAAGCCATTTCTTACCCTTAGACAGTCCGCTAGCCTATCAGCCATCCGTAAGGGAAGTGTATCTGTATAATGCAATCCAGCCGAGCCCAAGATGGCGGAATCAAGCTCCACCAACTTTGGACCCTAGCGTTCGTAGGATCTAAAATCCGGTTTGCACTGTCGTCAACGACTAAGAAGTGAAGATAGAAACCTACTCGCTTAACTTACGATTTCACGGGCTAGGGAGCTTTGGAGCAGTTGGCTAGTCAAGTGGTGGTCAAGTGATGTTGCCAGTGCCTCCAAAGTATCATGAACAAAGGGATCGCAAGAGTTGCATCGAGGCAGCGAGGGATATAAAAACAGCCCAAAAGTAGTTGGCCACGCTAGTATAAAATCAAAACAATCATACGGTAAGAGGCAGTACTAGTCTATGAAGTCACCGAGGGAGGATGATGGCCTGGCATACAGATACATAGTAAGGCCTTTTAAAGATAGATAAGATAGACTACACTAGGTCGGACAGTATTGCAAACCACGGCATCAGCACCCCCTCCTAGATAGACAGTATACTATTCCTGTACGTACGGACAAAAAACAAAAATGCCTCAAGACATGTGGGAGAAAAGACCGGAGCTAAATGGTCTAAGTCCTAAGTTGTATTGATTAGGCTACACCAGCCAGCTGCCATTCAGGCTGCGGGCGGGTTGGGCCGTCCCTAGCAAAGGTTGTGGATGAGATGGGACTAGATAACATAGATCTAAAAGCTACGGTATTTTAACCCAATCGAGGATTTTGGAAGAGTTCCGCATTGCTGCACCTTTGGCTATATACAAAATGATTTGGTATTCTCTCATACACCATAATGCAAAGCATGTATTGCCTCCTGATGTGACATCGGATCCCATAAGACCCCGTCCATCAGGCAGTCTCAGCACGACGGGCTAAGAGAGACATCGTTATGAGCTGCAGCGGACGCTGGTCGCAGGTTCCTGCTTTGTGCGATCATTTCTTGCTTCTGAAGCTATGCGCAGCCTGGTTCTAGTCGCAGCATAGCAGAGCAGGGAAAACGAAGATGGAGACTTGCATAGGCCGGCGGCATAGAAGCAAGGAAGGAGAAGAGAGAAAAAGAAAACATCCATCACGAGGCAACCGGCATGAGCAAAAGCAAGTACAGAGACATGTAAATGGTTGTTGGTCTAGAATATGAGGCCATGATTGCGTCCTGTGGGTTGCTCAGGTGGGCTCGAGGGAGTGATTCGATGCTATCGACAAATAGAGCTTACTAACAGTGTCTTGAAAAAAGCGGGTGTCATTAGCCGATGTTCATCCGGAAATGCTAGGCCCTTGAAGAATTGTAGAGCACAAGGAGAAGAGCATGTGTATGATGGGCTAATTGGATATGGATATGGGTTGAGTGGCCTGACAACTTAGGCACGATATCGGGACAAAAAGAACAAGAAAGCAAGGGAGAAAAAGCCTCATGTTTTTTTTACGCTGTTGGATTCTTTGATTCTTGGATGGAGCAGGAGAGAAAATTCAGTGTTCAGGCGGTTTTGGTTGTTTTACGGCCGCAACAACAAGAATGGAGGAATGGGGGAAAAGTGGAACAGCTTCTACGGCCATTGATTTTTGATTTGCCAGCCTCGCCCGGATGGTTTTTATTGCAACGGTCAAGGCTAATAATCTGTGCTCGGCTTCACTTTCTTGTTCTATCTATCTCGTCTCATCTGAATTCTATAAACCATCGCGTGTGAACAAGCCCTTATATCTTGCCAAGAATTAATAGTACTAGAGTACTAGAATCAGCAGCTCCTTCGACTGCAACCTCAGCTGCATAGTCCATAGCTTGCTGTTATTGTCCTGCGGCTGCGAAGACTCTGCTCCGTCGTTTCCTATTGAGCTAGCATATCTTTTGATACCGTCTCTTGCCAGCCCAAGTTGTCAACTGTGATCTCCCCAGGGTCTCCTTTTTGGGGTGGCCCTTGTTGACGCAGCAAGCTTCACTACTACTGTATTACGTTAGTATGTGTAGGCTGGCCGTTCGCTTCCCAGTTATCACTATCAGAGAGCTTATATCTTTGCTGTAGATAGAGATATCACTCTATAGTTTATAGCAGTAGACAAGACAAAGGTCAATAATTATACATATTACATATACCCAAGTCTTTGGAAGCCAATTGCAAAGACAAATGGCCCGGAAAAGAAAGTTGGGGTCTTTCAAAAACGTCAGTGCCTCTACATAAATACTACTACTAATTATTCTTCTGTTTGGTACACCTCCAATGTTATGGAATCTTTCTCGTCTTTTCTCTCGTGTTTATTGGGAACCGATCTGCGGGCTGTTGGACAAAGTCAGAGATAAACTCGAGACTCAAGCCTGCCGGTTTACTAGCAAGACTTCACATCCTTGTGTGCATGATTTTGATTCCCTTTTTGCTTCGACTTCTACATGTTGACGAAGCTCTTCTTCACCGCCCAAAGCGCAACCAGCTTGACGGATATCTTGCTTTATCCCTAGCCGTGCTAGCAGGCTCTCCACCGTATCATTGCTAGAGCTTCTATTCACTTTCTAGCCGCCTTTGCTGTTTCTGGTAATCGTAATATCAGCGATATCACATCTACATCTAAACCAAGAAAAAAACGGGACGTATCTGCAGCGTTTTGCTTCACTAAGAAGAGTAAAAAAAAAGCCTAGGGGCCGACAGCTGTCATACCAGAAAACTATTTTCCCACCAAAATTCCTCGCCTCTGTGGCTCAACTAGCTTAGCTGTCAGTTACAGGCGGTTTTTACCACCAGATCGCTGGATTCGGTACCAAGTTGTGGATATCTTATCGCTTCACGCATTGCCATTCGCTGACACTCGCTTGTCGCTTGGGACAAAACCCTCTGCCACTACAACGTCAAAATCGCTTGCTATATATCTATTCACTATTTCACATTCCGCATATCCAGCCAAAGCCTCTACCGTGCCCTATCCCCCCCGCCACTTCTCCGATCCGCATCTTGTCTTACGTCATGGCAAGCCTCAACGTCATTGCACTGGTCTCTGGCGGCAAGGACAGCTTCTTTGCCGCCTTGCATGCACAGCACAATGGCCACAAGCTGATCGCCTTGGCAAACCTCTATCCCGGGCCCATAACCGTAGAATCTACTACAGAGGAGTCTGCCGCTGACCCTGGAACTGTGGCTTCTAGCGGTATAGTGATCTACGATCCGAAGGATGGCTCTGCGCCTATGACTGTCAAGTCAGATACTGCTACGCAGGAAGACCCCAACAGCTTCATGTACCAGACTGTGGGCCACCAGGTCTTGCCTCTCTATGCCCAGGCTCTTGATCTCCCTCTATATCGGAGAGCCCTGGGCGACTCTGGCGCTATCCAGAGCATTCGGGATTACGAGACAACGCGAGCTAATGACGGGGATGAGACGGAGAGTATGGTGCCTCTATTGCAAGAGATTATGAGGAGACACCCAGAAGCAAACGCCATTTCAGCTGGTGCCATTCTATCAACATATCAGAGAACCAGAGTCGAATCTGTTGCTGTCCGTCTAGGGCTGACGCCTCTGGCATATCTCTGGAAGTTTCCCATTCTTCCTTCTCCCGTGACAGACGATGCCCAGCTACTTCGAGATATGGAAGTAGCAGACTTGGATGCGCGTATGATCAAAGTCGCCAGTGCCGGCCTCGACGATGACTTCTTATGGACCAAGGTCAGCAGTAACCAAGGAGTTGCAAGAATCCAACGCGCACTAAAAAGGTTTGGTGGTAGTGAAGGTGCTGTGCTGGGAGAGGGCGGCGAGTTCGAAACTCTCGTTGTAGACGGGCCTAACTCGCTCTTCAAGAAGCGCATTTCTATACCAGAGTCGGCACGGAAAGTGGTTAGAGAAGGTGGAGGAACTTCATACCTTGGCTTCGAGGAGGCTAGCATTGAAGACAAGTCCGGTGGTGATTCGGTAGCACATGTCCGGACACCAGACCTACTAGATCCCCAGTTCACAGCGATTCTAGCAGCTATTCGCGATCCTGGCATGCAGGTCCAGCATATTCCCGAAGACGAAAAGCACACATTCTTGATCAAGCGTGTGCCGGCAGCGACTTGCATGGAATATCACTGGACATTTTTACCCAACGAAAGCAGTCGGGGCCAAGGAATCCAGGAGGAAACCAAGTCCTGCGCAGCACAGATCCGTGAGAAAATTGCCGAGTGGTCTAAAAACCTACCGTCTGCTAACATGGCTTCCGATGTCACTCACACAACCATACTGTTGCGAAATATGGATGATTTTGCTGTTGTCAATACCATATATGCCCAGCTTTTCCAGTTTGCTAATCCGCCTGCTCGTGTCACCGTTGCTGTAGGTGATTCTCTTGCTGAGAACTGCAATATCGCCATCTGCGTCACCTCATTTCCGGGAGTTTCCTCATCGACTCGTAATGGTTTACATGTCCAGTCACGTTCGTACTGGGCTCCGGCCAACATTGGTCCGTACAGTCAAGCTATCGACCACGGTGTCATGGTTGATCTAGGTGACGGCGGTGATTTCCTGCCTATCAGGGTCGTCATAGTAGCTGGCCAAATCTCGCTGATTCCAGCATCGATGACCATCCCACAGAACGAGCCCGACGCCGGTCTTGAGATTGTGCTCTCGCTGCAACATCTATGGCGAATCTCGCGTGAGATGAAGACGCAGATGTATACCGCCGTAGTAGCGTATTTCCCCAAGGCTGAGTCCGAAACCGCCATGCGCCAAAACGTGCTTATGGCTTCTAAAGCCTGGGAGCTTGTCCATCCGGCACCGCCCACAGACACTGACGATGAAGACGGGCAGTCGGACGACGTGGATGTATGGGACCAGAAGCACAATGCCGATTACGCGGTCTACGGCAAGCCCGAGACCAAAGTCAACCTACCCGACTGGGAGATCTTCAGCGACGGCACTGAGTTTACGACACGCCGGGTATCGTCCTTCTTCGCCGTGGAGATCGACACGCTGCCACGGAACGCCGGCTGCGAATGGCAGGTTCACGCAGGTTTCTCACGACTCGAGCCTATGTGCATGGCCACAGGCTACGTTACAGGCCAGGTCGGCCGCTGGACGTATGAGATACGCCACACGCGATTGCGCGAGGGCCCGGTGCGTTTTGTGCTTAGCACAGTAGGAATCTCTGGTCCCGTCGAGGAGGGCATAGATATCCGCAAAATCACAAAGGAGGCGTGGTGCCATTCGCTACAGGAGAAGACAGAGGCAGCAGAGGTGGAAATGTTCTCGGTCTATGTAGACATAACACAACTAGGAACACAGGTGTTCAAAGAGGGCTGGTCATACTGCATTCCATGCAAGTCAGTCTGGTCGGCAACCGGAGATAAACTGCTTGCTGTGGGTATGTTCCGGAGCGGAGAGATCCCATGAAGATCGCGAAGACGAGGCGATGGAGATAGGCGAGCTGGACAGTCATGTTTACATAATCAATCGTATTGGCACTATGTGAATAATAAACTATGCGCAACATCGCTTTCTCCGAAAAATACCATCTAAGCTTCAAATATCGGCGACCACTCAATCCTCATAACGCAAGGCTATCTTAAAGCAGACACAGACTATAACTA
The DNA here is from genome assembly GCA_004009845.1 of Davidsoniella eucalypti. Lineage (NCBI taxonomy): Eukaryota > Fungi > Ascomycota > Sordariomycetes > Microascales > Ceratocystidaceae > Davidsoniella > Davidsoniella eucalypti. The sequence continues at coordinate 48,092 of RMBW01000123.1, read as the reverse complement.
TCTGAGCATACCAGAGGCGTCTAGTGTATTCTTAGTTATGGCCCATCTGCTCCTGCGACCTTTTGGCCCCATTGATCGTGATTTCGCAGTATAAATCCAGTCGTCTCAGCATCACGCATCGGATTCTCACTTTGTAGGTTCTACCATCTCTCGATTTTATAGAGCAAACTCGGCTCATGTTATTCTCCTCATGGATGACCACACAACCCCATTGGCGCGATCAGTCACGGTGCCGATTCGCCGGCAATCGGTTGATGCGCGACTCGACGATATTCTCGAGGTAAGCCGATCTTTATGCGATTTTGCTTTCTTCATTTTTGCTTGCCTGACATCAAATGGCCAAGTGGTCTTCTTGAATCGGCCGCTTTATTGTCACGTTTGGCTTGAATTTGAATTTGAATCACGTAAGCGCTTGCTGAAAATCGCAATTTAACTGCATCTTCGCGTCTTTTATCTTCCTAGACACTTAGCATCTCCTGCAGGCCTTATGAACACATATTCACACCACTTAACTTTCCTCTCCACTCCAAATCTACTTTGCACTCTCGCTTCACATTTCTATTATGTTCTGCTTTGCTTTCACTACTACTCTGCTTTGCAGCCTAGAACTCCAGGGTCAGGGTTACCTTGCGAGTTCCATAGTTTTCTTTCTTCCCAACTCTTGAGCTTAAGAGAAGAAATTGGAAAAATCAGGTCTAGCATCTATTCTGCATTACGGCGATGCGAGGCCGTCTCCGTGTCTTTTAGCAAGCGCAAGAGAATCTTGATATCACCTCACAAAAAGACGGCTTCTGTGTGCCATAGAACAACCTACAAGGTGCGGAAGCCAAAATTGCTGTGATAACCCCGTTCTCTGCAGTCCTTGGGAGATTCTAAGTTCTGAGCTAGCAACGCTATGGATACGATGTCTGCAAAACCCAGCAACTCAGACAGTACGGCACAACTCTAGCTTTTAGCTGCAAATAAACCCAGCTTAGGAGAACAAGTGCAGCGGTTGTCCTGCCGCCAGCCCTTCTATCGTTCTATCGACAACTCGTGCTGCCACTGGAAGCAGAACCCGGGGCTTGAAAGAGTTGGCGAAGCCGAAGGAATGTCTTTGGCTGGCCAGCTCATAGTCAACATGCCCTTGTTAGGAAGCTATCATGAGAAAAATAGCCCATGGCGATGCCACGGTGATACATTACTGTATATACATGTAATTAGTTCATCTGCAAGACTCTCATAGCCAAGAATCACGTCCTCTCTTCTCAAGTCTTCTCGCTTTGCTCTCTGCCCATCTCTTCCTCGCCTTTTTTCTTTAATACCACCATATTCTACTGCTGCTCGACCTTCAACTCTTTGGTTCTCCCACCTACTTTTTTGCTACCTACTGTTTCTTTTCGCAGTCTGGTCCAAGTTTTACTATCGGTATTTCGTCCGTGCTGTTACTTTGCCAGCAACGACACCACCAGGTGAATTACTCGCCTACTACCTCTTGGAGAATCCTGGACCGGCCCTGTTCTGCTCCTTCCATCCCTCTTAACCTATGATCATATCTCAAAGGGCCAGCCTTACAGTCTCTATTTGTTCTTCTTTTCATCCATCTATCCCACACCACTATTGCCACATTTCTCTCTTGCACGTTGAAACATCTAGAACAACCCATTATCCATAGCAAACCTACCGAAAACACCCCCCTTAACTGTGTAATTTTGGTACTAACTACGGCGTTGTCTATCCCTTGCAAACAATAGACTGGCCGTGTTCGTGCCGAGGCTATGGGAATGTCGAATCTCCCGTCTCCCCGACGCTCCGTGCGTGCTCTATCAGAAGAAGGCACTGGCGTCGATGAAACAACAAACATACTAGTGAATGGCCCCGGACTAAACTACCAAACCAGCGGCGATGGTGCCGGCGGAATCAGCACGGACAATACAAGTCGGCATAGGTCGGCGTATAGCACCAGACTAGGCGGGGCGGGATCACAACCAAGTCTGGGATTAAACCAAACAAGGGACAGCGCCCCCGAGCAACAACAGGATGAAAAGATCGGTCTTCTTGATAAAGTCAAGAATGCCTTTCAACCTATAGAACTCGAAAATAAAGGCAGTGTAGCCCGAGATCATCTTGCTATTGGTAAGTATCGAAACAGTCGAAGTATTCGAAAGCTTTTTGCAATATTAACACCCCCAAGAACGAACCTTTTTAGCGTGGCTACGCACGTCTTTGGCGTTCGCTTCCATTGGCATCGCTATCACCCAACTCTTTCGCCTCAACACTTCATTACGTGAAGACGACAGCTCACTGCCAGACCCGCGTCTAGCGCGTCTGCGACACATCGGAAAGCCCCTAGGTGCCACTTTCCTTGGTCTAAGCATCATAATGCTGCTTCTAGGTTACCATCGATATTCGTTGACGACTGCTTGGGTTATCAAGGGCAAGTTTCCAGCAAGCCGAGCAACTATTTTGTTGGTCGCTACGGCGACCTTCGGGTTGATGTTAACGTCACTAGTGGTGGTGATCTTGGTACACCCCAAGATCAAGAAGGCGTAAATCACAAGGCCGTGTTGAAGCAAGATACTAGAAACAGTTACACTATCGCATTTAGGCTAAGCTTTGAAAAAACAATAATGCAAAGCAGTACATTTACATATAGCTAGTTATAGGAATCATGATGGTTATGTTGCCCAAGTCAGCTGAATTATGTGTCGAAGTTTAAAGCGGAGCTCGAGCTATTTCTGTAGGCAAGGACTACATTTGTTGTGCCTGCCGGTTTTCCGCTCTGTTGCACTAACAATCCACATATTCTATCACATTTCCAACACCACTGCAATTACTGGCAGAGAAATAATACAAAGCTCCATCTATATGCTTCCTGAGCCAAATATCTGCAAATATCAATCAGCCTTGTGCCATATCAGTCATTGTTCATCATCAACGTCAAAACAGGCGCAATGCCACCAAAAACTGTCAACATCCCCGCATTTGCCCAATCGCAGCTGTCGCTGCTAGCCGCAGAGCTCCAAGCTGAGACTGCCGAGGCCGAATTGCTCATCTCATCTCATGCGCCCACAGCCCTGCAGCGCGCCGGCTATGCCATCACGAATCTCGTGATTTCAAACTCGAGGACTGGGCTAGGCGGCAAGACCGTGCTAGAGCTATCTCCGGATTCTGCCACGGCCGGGGCTGATGCCGAGCTACCCGCCCATGGGCTAAGATCGGGCGATATCGTGCTGGTGGCAGGCCAGCCGGCTGGCAGTGCAAAGAAACGAGAAGTAAAAGACCTCGAGAAGAAAGGCGTGAGGGGTGTGGTCACAAAAACTGTTAGAGGCTCTGTGTCTGTAGCTTTAGACCAGGATCGCGATGATGAGCCTACGGGTCGCCTATGGATCGTGAAGTTGGCTGACGAGGTGACATATAAACGGTATACATCCGCAGTTACACCCATACCTTTGCTTCATTTTTTCTAACATCCCATAGAATGACCCAAACTATGGAACGATTGGAGAAGATGACTGAGGGTGACTACACTCCATTTATCAGGGTTCTATTTGGTCTATCTAGCCCAAGTCCCGTAACATCCATTCCATCAGGAAGTATCGAATGGACTGACGAAAGTCTAAATGACTCCCAGAAAGATTCTATTCGGTTTGCCCTGGGATCCCACGAAATAGCTCTAATCCATGGTCCCCCAGGTGTATGTCACAATGTAACACCTTTCATCTGATCTGAAGATATATGTTAACACTAAGCACTTATAGACCGGTAAAACACACACTTTGATAGAGCTTATCCTACAGATGATCAAGCGCAATCAACGCATCCTTGTTTGTGGTCCGTCCAACATCTCAGTAGACAACATTGTCGAACGTCTAGCTCCTCACAAAGTACCCATGCTTCGTCTCGGTCATCCCGCCCGTCTACTGCCCTCTGTCTTGAACCACTCTTTAGAAGTCCTCACTCGAACTTCAGAGGCAGCTGCAATCGTGCGTGATGTACGGTCTGAGATGGATGCCAAGCAAGCTTCTATTCGCAAGACTCGTACAGGCAGAGAACGCAAACAGATATACGCCGAGCTCAAGGAGTTGCGTAAAGAGTATCGAGAGCGCGAACGTAACTGCGTTTCAAGCTTGGTCAGAAGCAGTAAAGTCGTTTTGGCAACACTCCATGGCGCCGGAGGCTATCAGTTGAGGGATGAGCGCTTCGACGTTGTGATTATTGACGAAGCTAGTCAGGCCTTGGAAGCTCAATGTTGGGTTCCATTACTATCTGCTAGCAAGGCCGTGTGTGCTGGTGACCATCTACAGTTGCCTCCGACTATCAAATCAAAAAACTCGAAAACTTCTGCTTCTCTCAAGACAAAGGCACCTACTGAGAAGCCTTTTCCAGTTGGTAGTCTAGAAACTACGTTGTTTGACCGCATTTTGGCACTTCATGGTCCGGACATCAAGCGTATGCTCACTACCCAATATCGTATGCATCAAGCCATCATGCAGTTTCCATCTGACGAACTGTATGAGTCTCAGCTCATTGCAGCCGAAGCTGTCAAGGGGAGATTGTTGAATCAAATCCCCGATGTAGAAGACACGGATGACACTAATTGCCCAGTCATCTTCTTCGACACTCAGGGCGGAGACTTTCCAGAAACGATTGAAGATGATGGAGAGCAAGGCAAAGCCAAGATCCGGAGTCTTACAGGCGAAAGTAAAAGGAACGAAATGGAAGCTGCATTGGTCAAGAGTCACGTCAAGACACTCGTCAAAGCAGGTCTAAAGCCAGATCATATTGCCATTGTCACCCCATACAATGCCCAAGTTGGTTTACTATCCTCTCTCAAAGAGCAATACCCTGGAATCGAGGTCGGCAGTGTCGATGGTTTCCAAGGACGCGAAAAGGAAGCAATCATTGTGACACTTGTTCGCAGTAATTCTGAGGGTGAAGTTGGATTCCTGGGCGAAAAGCGTCGCCTCAATGGTAAGTCTCCCTATGTATCCCAAGAAGAGTGACAACTACTAACATGAATAGTTGCCATGACACGGCCGAAACGAAGTTTGACAGTGATCGGAGACTCAGAAACTATCAAGAGGTATGTTTACTGACATGTCCGTCTAAACTTAAAACACGATGCTATACTAGCTTCCACTTCTTGAGCATGTAACTAACAGCCAGCTTAGAGGAGGCCAATTTTTGAAAAAGTGGATGGAATATCTAGAAGAAAATGCAGATCTCAGATATCCTGACGTGTCGGAGCTTCAGAGGCAGTGATAGCAATTGTGCTCTAGATATGATGACATATATTTTGTATCTCGGTTTTTGTACCTCGGGTTTTTTTTATCTCTATCTTCAGCTCATGTGAACTGATTTCTTCCATTTCCAACTTTGTAAGAATGCTTTATGGGTTCAACCCGTTCTCATGAAGCCTACGATTCGATCTTCCATGATATACACATAGGGTCATCAAATATTAGGGTTTATGGCCAATATATTTCCCATTAAGGAAATCCCACCTCGACAATGTTCACGGACTACCTTTGGTCGATTGACGGGCGATGCGACAGCAGCTGTGAATAATATTTGGAATTCAAATGTCCGAGGGTTTTTGCACAAGAAAATCAGTCAGTAGCTTCGGCCAGAATGAAGTAAAATACATTGTCACGGACTTTCCCTCATCAAACTTGAGTCTTCGTTCAATAATGTGAGCCGCGCTTAGATTATATACTGTAACATGAGAGCAACAGGTCAGGAATAGAGGATTGTTGGAATGGACTGATACAAGATGCACTTGAGACTTCTTATTCTCTAAAAAAGAGCAGACAAAGATATCGAAGATACAGGAACCAACCCAGAAAGCGAAAGGCCGGAGCACGCCACTCGACCACAGAACTTCGTTGCCTTGGACACCTCCCTAGATTATATATGAGGAACCGGATCCGTCTAACCCGATAGATCTTGTACGTATCTGAAGATAATACACATGTAGACTAAGAAGGATCGTCAGACATCAAAGGGCCTAACGCCAGCAACAGAAAGCAAACCAACGAGTGAGGCGAAGTTGTTTCGAGACAGCGTAGAAAAAGATTCAATAATTTTCTTGTGTCTTTTGCCAGCTGGGACAAAAACTACTACTGAAGTCCACCCTATGCTTATGATAGTGCGTCTGAGGGTTTGGGCAGCCCCTCCACTCACGATGTTCTGCAGAAGGTTACATGCCAGGTAGTGACCATACTGTTCTAAGAGGGTTTATTAGGATACCCGAGGTGCTACATGGCTATTAAAGCTCCATTTCCACCTCGATAAAAATAATGTCTTTTCACGTCTCCAAAGATAGCACAGCTACTGAAAATCATGATTTACAAATAGATGGTAGTTGCCTTCGATGTACTTGTACTTGGCAAGTTTGTTAAGGCTACAGCTTGATATCAGCACTTGGGCTTCTCGATGTCACTGGGACCTATGGATGTATAGCGAGGGAACCCTCTGTTCCAATGCAGTGTTGCCATGAGCTCAGAATCAAGTAACGACACGACGGTGCATAAATGCACCGACCACTCTACGTATAAGCGCCTACAGTAGCGCCTTAGGCATATGTAAATGAGATACTTGTCATTCAAGTTTTTAGTATATACGCTAAGCAATGGAGTTCATGATGCCTGGATCAGTCATATATGGTATATCCACTACTAGACTCTTACACAGCCATGAACTGAGAGAATTTAGGCTGATCTAGGCCAAGGCACTAGTCCATCCTCTTGGGCTCCAGTCCACTGTTAAATATCTGCAAACCCCCCAGATTATGTAAGCTCTACGAGGTATAGAAATAGATCTTGTCATGTAAAATAGCACTCGTGATATCAAACATTTTGACTCGGGTGTCTGATCAGCAACTAGAGAGTCTCCCTAAAAGAAAAAAAGCCTATCAAGCAAGGCAACAATAGTAGCAACCCCTTCCTAATTATACTTTACTTAATAGTGCCTAGGTAATATATTGTATAGTACTAAGCTTACTTCAATGGGCTCGGGTGGGCTATGTGATCGCCGTTCGCTTGTGTCGCAGCGTCGTTCTGAAATAGATTGATTTGCTTGGAGGTACCAGGCAAACAGCATGTCCACACACACCGTCATAGAATTGCACAGAACCTTTTGTTTTCTCTTTCATTCGCTTTTAGTTACTCAAGGTGGGGCAGCATCAATGAAAATATCGCCCCAAATCTAGCCAAGGGAGCCAGAAGAATGGAAAACAAGCTATAAGGGGAATATCCTACAGTCCAGCGTCATATACGGGTCTTCTTGTCGATAACACAGCCACTGGTTTAGTCTCCTGGCACAGCATCAAACAACTCGAAAACACGGCTATAGAGGGAACATATGTACTCACCAATGAATACCGGGAACAAACGGAAACTCAGGTAAACAGCAGCAAAGCTCATGATCAGAGTTTAGCGTTTCGGATGTGCCAGGTATAGACAAAGTCTGTATAGACATACATAGTAGTGTCCGAACCCAGCCTGTTTGAGAAGATGTAGAGAGAAAAGATATATATCCACGCATAGAAAAGATCACCAGGTCAATTCCATGTATAGTTCTAGAATGTCATGCATTCAGTAACAAACAGGGCTTAGTGGACTACGACAAGATATATTTTTGGCGGGCGATTATGACGCCACTCCAACTACAAGATTAGAAAATAAGATCTAGCTAAAACAGGCATAGGAAATCTACCTGTACATATGTAGTAGTACATTGTATATCTTGTTGCATTCTTCAGTTGGCATCCAGCGCCACTTTCCAATGGTATTTCCAACAAGAATTTGTTCAGGGAGGGCGTGTTCGGAGATGGTGTATCAAGATCTGCCCATCACGAAGGAGAATTAAAGAAAGATAGCCAACCAAGAAACACTCAGATTGATCATCGGAAGGGGAAGCAAGTTCAGAGTCTGACCGTGGTAGTCTAACTCACTACATCGTATGTGATACGTCTCTTTTGCCTACCTACATCTGCGTTTCTATCTACTTTGGTACTGTAGCTAAGCATTGCATCTCCAACGAGACAACGCTGCCAGCCAGTAACTTGTTTTGTCTGGTTAGACTCGGACCTTCTTTCCGATTGGTCTTAAAATGAACAGGTGCTTTAACCCCAAGATACACGTTTTTTTCCCCCTTGACCTAACACTTACTTGACATTCAGGGACCTTGATTCCAAAGTACTTGAATCTTTAGAGCTGTTTTTCTTTCTTTTTTTTTTTTCTTTTTTTCAACCCTCATGCTTAAGCGAGCCAAACACCAGTCAGGTTTCGGCCCAAAAGCTGCCTGTATATGGTCCATGTTACATAAAGTTTGCAGTTGGCCTTTTCCTAACAAATCAAACTGGAGCATTAAATTTGCGTCGTAGTGCAATATATCGAGACAGACTAATCCAGTCGATCTAACTCCTGACGGAGAGCAAAGAAGGCACTAAAGCATCATCGCCAACGAAAATTGGCTTGGAACATTAGCAGGCGTTTGATCACCGAGGGGGCTCATAAAGCCACAAAAAGCAAGGCAATCACTCTCTTCCCTATCCGTATATTGACATGAATCAAACACGTGTACGGTCGAGCTTGTCAGTGAGGCAACCAATCTTGATCTATCTACGACTAAATGTTGAGTTCTAATCATACAAAGTATAAATCAATATCATAACCCTAATCAAGAACATACATAGGGTTATATTAGCCAGGTCCGATGATTATTCACAAGCAAGGAATGCCTAGTCTCGCCATCTTCTTTAGCTTTCATGAACAAGCAATGATTTGAGTTTCTGATTCCTATGGAAGCATTTGTCGAAGGCTCGTCCTAGCAACTAGACTAACAGCATTTGCTTTCATAAAACTCAGGTGTACATAGATACAGCTGGAACATGGCATAGGCCATGGCGTTGCCGCTAAGCCGGTTTTGACAGAAGATCGTCGCCTTTAGACACAGATATATAGATTTACCAGCTAGACTAGCTAATTTTCTTCTGTCTCATGTCCACATACACGCTAATGATATCACAGCCTGCATAGGTGTGTATCTCAGCAGAGAATATTACGAATTTCACTGCCTCTAGTAGCAAGCTGAATTCACGACGTTGGGAAAAAGAATCTCGAATACGAGGAGGCGATAAAAGTCTAGACTGTGGCCTCATCAATACCTAGCCTACCAACATGCCGTGCATGATATCCGGTACTTGCATTGACACCACGACCGAATATGGATGTTATGACGGCGTCTCTGGCATCGTCAGACCACAATTCAGAGCGCATGTTGCTCTAGAATACTAGACTGGCCATAGAAAGGACGAGACAGGACCCTGTTTCCTGTCTGGAGTAGGGTCCGAGGGTAAGAATCCCTCATCAAAAAAGAAGCTTCAAGTACCTTCTAGTGAATGCCTTACATATTACAGCTGTATTTGTATGTGCATCATCTCTAGACGGATGGAAAGATCAGCATAATCACTTCCTAGATTGGGTTGCCCGACGGTGGTAAGAGCAGCCCTGTGATGACTTTCATTCTGTTCTTTTTGTCGAGTAGCTAAGAGTTACTTTATATTGTAGTACATACCTCCGTCCTTTGTTATTAGTCGCTAATATGTCGTAAAACAAACCAGACACAGGAACTGTTCAGAACCAAGTTCAGGCGACCCTAGTTCTGACGCCTCCTTTAATATCGGAGGAAAACAAGACCAAGATAAAAAAGCAAAGCTAAAAAATCCAAAGGTCCGGAAAGTTTTGCGTGACAGAGAAGAGGGGACGAAGAAGAGAGAAGCTCACCAGTTTATTATTATTATTATTGCATGTACTTACTGATGAATCAGAAAGCATACGCCGTGCTTTTAAACAAGGTTCTCAGCAGCGGGAACAAGAGTAAAAATAAGTTGAGTAACTTCTAAAGGCTGGTGGTTTCTGGCGGCAAGGATTCAAGAGTTCATCGGAAGGGGCTGTCTATAGAAGAATCGTGTTAAGACGCCCGTGGAGTGGTTGCTGTGGAACGCTTTGGGCAAACGCCAACATTTCAGTAGCCATAAATTAGTACTAGATCAAGGGGAGAGCGGTCTCATCATCTCTACGAAAATCTCTAGAAAAGAATAGAAACACCATCCAACGTCACGGCCAGTCCGATAGAGAAGATAGCGGCTTCGATAGGATGGAAAACCAGGGCTAGAGAGTCAGAATCAAATCAAATAAACAAATAATTTAGCTGTGCTATTCTGTATAAGAATGTAAATACAAGCTACATGTAGTGTAGTTAGGGAACAACACGCGACAGGATTACCCCGGCTTCCCCTCTGTGCACAGACCTCTTTTCGGGCGTCTTACGTCTTTTGATGATAGCGACAGACGGAAAGGCAAGCTCTTTGGCAAATCAGTCATCATGTCTGGTTCGTTCAAGTGCCATTCCGACGCAGGCACTTGTTCTGAAACCGATAGTCTGCACAAATAGGTCGGCAGGCAGCCTATGGTAGCAAGTCAACTAACTAGAGGATGAAAGTCAGTACGTAGACGGGATGTGTAGTGGTAGTATCGAGACTTGGGATGCAGTAATAGCATGACTCTATATGGGTTTATCGCCTCATGTTGTCGCATATATAACATGTCCAGAAGCGAGTGCTAACGGGTTCCATATGCCTCATATCTGTGATGCTGACTAGATTCACTCACTTATATCAGTAAGCCCGTGTTGCGCTACATCGAGGCACATTTCCACCCCACTGTGGCAAGTTATCGGCGTGTAAGTACGCCGTTCTGGCTTGCTATTTGCTGGTCTTGTACTGGTAGCGGAGACACACAGGATGCATAAGATGCACAGGTAGCATTATATGTATGTGTGTTCACCTATAGATATGCCGCGCCAACTGCCCCTCTCGGAGGGCACAGAGAAAACACAACCCGAGTCTAGGAACCAGAGGATGGCTGTATGGTACCGTAGTGTTCAACAAGACCATTATTCAAGCAAAAGCGAGGCTAGTTGTAGGAGGCCTTACGTGTGGGTTTGTCCGTAACCCTTGGCCACTGGAACTATATTATAGCTTGCCAGTCACCAATTATCCAGCACTGTAATACCTTTTGTTTCAAAGACAGCGTGCATCCCATGGAGTTGTTAAGCCCTGTTCGTGCATGAAAGTGGCAGCAAGTGTTGTTCCTTGCATCGCCGAGCCAAACAAACGACGCCTATCCTGTCGTCAGTACGATCGTGACTTGCTTGAGAAATTGCAAGCAAGCAGGCATGCAAGGAGAGACAGTGAATGGGTTCGGCGCCACAGAAGACGATTATAATCATGGTGTCTTGTTGGTGAAAAGACCTGGCTGGGCCGGAGGAACATCGCGGGCAAGAAAGGGAGTCGGTCAGCAATAGCTGCTCGAGCAAGCACTTGGTAAGAACTCGAAGATGCTACGAAGATGGCGAACCGTCATAGCCTAGACGGAGTTAGAATCAGCAAGCGAATTCTGACATTGGCGCAGGATAACGATCCTGGGCAGCGAGAGGTTATGAAGCAGGGCCAGTGACCAGGGACCCTCTCGGCTCGACACAGCAAAAGAATGGATTGGATGGTGGGATGGACTTCTGCAACCATCATGTATCAACTAGCACATACATCGTTGTAATTGATGGGAAATGTCTGGCTCCATGTAACCTCTGGATACCGCTGTGCCCTGAATATTCCTTGGTGTTTCCGTTTCCTGCCCATCTTGTCCTTCCACAGATCCCGTCCTGGAGATTTCTGTACAAGTATGTATGTGCTACAGGTGTGCTGATCTATTAGCCTGGGTGGCGTCCCTGGTCTGGAGTTCATCTTGGTCGTTTCCGAAGCCTGAAGGAAGAAGCAAGAGAGATTGAAAGACGAGCCCCAAGCAACCGTTGATGGATTGCTTAAGAATGGTCCGGCTGCTGCTGTGATATCGCGAGATCAACTCGCTTTCTCAGTTTCCTTTCTTTCTCTTCCGTCTACTTTGTCCAACCATCTCTCCAGTAAGCAAGGCTCCGGGCAGCAGCTTTGGCGACTTTTCTTTACAGTGGCTTTCTCTTCGTCGTGTAGAAAGGGATCCTCGTTCTTTTTTATTTATTTATTTTTTATTGTTTCTTGTTCTTTTGGAGCTTCGCTTCGAGGACCAGTCCGGCTGGACCGCATCGCCATTTTTAATACTTTGTGTTTGTTTATTATAGCTTCATCCTCCTGGCTTCCTGCCAGACGGCCGCACGCCATCCTATTTTCGATCGTTTCTCGGATTTCTTCGCCGTTCTTTATGCTCTTCCGTCTTCTCTTGTTTACTTTGCTCTGTCGTTGCTCGCTGGTCTTGCTTTAGTCGTATCTTGCCTCATTTCCTCGCTGTCTCAGAGCTTCAAAGCTTCCTATATAACCCTTGCCAAACCCTGGCTTCAACCAACGCACTGGCACCCCATCTCGTAACATTGCACAACTCCATTCTTGCGTCTCAGCACTCAGGAGCGACGGGTACATATTAGAGAGAAGACGGTTCTGGTACTTCGCACCGCCAGTCCCACCGTCTGTTCTATTTTCATTCTGGTTGTCTGCTCGCTTCAAAAAAAGGAAACCTTCCAGACGCTCCCAAGCCTCACAGCATTGGCGCATTGAATACTGAGACCAGGGTGTGGTTCATCCTGACTATTTGTATTCTCTCCTTCGCACGCCCCTAGCGTGTAACTTGCGTGTGTTTGCTACTATATCATACAGACATACAGACAGACAGACACAACCAGGACTAGAACTCTGGGCCAGGCCCGAGCTTCTGTTCCCGATATTGCAGCTTAGGCTGATACGGTACAAGTACCGCCGCAAGGAGCCCAAGAGCTGAGAACATCCCCGTTAGAGCACCGACAGAGTGCCATTTGAGACTTGAGAGCCTCTGGTCATATAGTCCATATAATACCAGGCCCTGCCCGGTCACGGACGGTCTGCCACCTCGCTCTCTCTGCTCAAGTGCTTTTAAAGTTGTACAGCCTTTGACCTTTGACACAATACTCCTGCGTGGCGTATCATGCAAGTGCTGAGCTTCTGATTGCCCACCAACACTGGCATTCCCTTCGTTAATCGATCGTCGTCTCCTTCACGTCTCTATCATCTTTCCTCGTTCATAACTGTCGAGTGATCGTGCCTTGCCGCGATCCCTTCCGCCATAGCTTCCAGCGCATTGCTGTTACTTACCGACGTCTGTTCGTCGTTGCCACTCATTTGATTTGTTTACTTTTGTTTTTCCCGTCATATTTTCATACATACATACATATATCTATATATATATATATACTCAACCTCGCCCCGTTCGCTGTTTCTTTCTTTTGTCTTATACCCTTTTCTCGACTCCTCGATATCCTGCCAGGGCAAGACTTTGGGCTGTAGAGACATAACCGTGTCGAACAGTCTAGTCTCACCTCTACAGCATCTGCAGCACCACCCATCGGACGTCGACTTGCACCATATTTCAACATATTTCACCATACCACACAAACAACAGACATATACGATGCCCCCCAAATCGCTCTTTTCTAGAAGCACCAATGGTGGCAACCGCCATAAAGCGATGTCTTCCATACGCGGCCATATCTCGGCGCCTATTCCGTTTCCGGACCCGTTGGACGACGAATATCGTTCTAGCAGCCCTTTAGCTTCTCCCACGGCTGCCGCCATGCCTCAAGCTGTCCCCACGCACAGTGTTCCTGCGATTTCTTTAGCCGTTGCTTCTATGACAATACCAGAAGACCAGCCTCTAAGCAGACCAATCGTGCCGAACGCTATGCTTCTCCAAGCACAAGACGAAGCTATCGCCAACGGCACTGCTGCAATTCCGCCGGCCAAGTCGAAACCTCCAGCGCCAGCTTCTTCACACTCATACTCACACTCACACTCACACTCACCTTCACCAGTGCCCCCGCCCATTGATCTGTCTTCTTCGGCGCCTCTTTACAGCTCATTTGATATACTCAGCCGTGGTCCTCTCAGCGCGCCTCTGCCCATGCCTGGTTCCAACATGCACTCTTACATCCGCCCGCTGCCTTCGCCATCGCCATCGGCGGTGATGCCTGCGAGTGCTGGCGCGGCACCGGTCCACGGCCGCAGTTACTCGCAAAACCACATGCTCCGGGACGGGGCCGGCTCCCGTGCGAATCCGCGTGGCCGACCTCCACTGTCGAGTGCCATCGTCCGCACTTCAGCTGCGATCAGCGTTGGAACCAGTAACACGTCCAATACCAACAGCACCACTACCAGTGGTGGCACGATCTTTGCGCCGACACAGACTTCCGCCGGATCTTCAGCGAAAAGCCATGCCTACACCCAGAGCACCGGCCACATCCCAACCTCGCCCGCTCCTTTCCTAGGCAATGCGCCCCAGAGAAAGAAGAGCACTTTGCGGACCGCAATCGGCAGAATATTCGGCAAGAAGCGTGGCGCAAAGCAAAGCCACACTCCCCAACCTTCAGAGTCTAGCTCGCCAGCGTCTGGACTTGGAGACGTTGCGCAGGTATGTTTACTATCCTTCTGCCAGAAACTATCCACCGGCCTATGATGTTAACATGTTTGTCTCTTTAGCAGCTCCAGCAACACCAAAAGCAAGAGCAACCAGCACAGCAAGCTCAGCCGACATCGCCTGGATTCGGAGAATCGAAGCGCTCGTTCTCTATGCCTGTCCAGGAACGAGATAGCGAGCGTGACCGTGCCCTTCGTTCGCATTCTATCGGTCCGCACGATATTGTTGCCATCGAGAGTGCCCGCAACTCTATCAGCATGGAGCCATCACAGATACAACAACAACAACAACAGCTGCATGCTCAGATCCAGGCGGCTGAAAAGGCACAGCTCACAGGAGCCGACCGGAAATCTGTTTCTGCCAAGCGACGCGCTGCTAGTATGGGCGGTAATTTCTTCATTGCTCCCCGGACCTTCTTTGGCGAACCCAGTGGACTTTCGCCTAGGCCTACAAGCTCTCAATGCCGCAGTAGAACTCCACGTGAGGACGAGGAAGAACTTGTTGGTACTGGCACGGGAGACGGCATCGGCATGGGCTCTGGTCTCCGGCGAGACGAACATGAAGCCGCTATTGGAACCGCCATCACCAGCCAAGAAATACTTCGTAGCCGTCGTCGCTCACGGTCTGTGCCTGGCTTGGTCCTTGATCTCGCCAACGAGGATAGTTCCGCTGCTCGTCGGCGCAGTGATGAGATCCGCTACTGGCGTCAAAGCTATGCTGGAACCTTTGTCCATTCGCCCACCTCGGATATTGGTCCTCTCACTGGCGACCTTCCTCCTGACCCGCACGATGGTGTCGACGAAAGCCGGCCAGACACACCACCGAAACCCTTCGATTTCCGCTCCATGGCCACTATGAAGATCACTGAGGCGGCTACTCTGGAAAATCGTGTTGGTGATATCGAGGGCCGGGTTGGTCGCCTGGAGAAGACTGTCCACAGCTTCCACCACGTCATGCCTGGCTTCCGCCTGACTGACGATGACGCATCACAGACGACAGTGCTGGCAGTTCCAGCACACGCCAATATCAACAACAGACTAATCAGCGGCCTCAGCTCATCCGACGCCCACACTCTTCGTCCGCCAAGCTCTCGACAATCCCAAGACTCGCACATGTCGTTTGGCCAGGCCCCCACCTTCATCGGCTCCCTCCATGCCGCGCCTGCACCGGCTCCCCGAGCCCTTACTCCCAAGATCAGCCGTAGCAACATGTCTGCAGCCACCACTGCGGCACACGGAGCCTCGCCCACCATCGGGATCGAGCAATATAGTAAGCTTCTAGCACTGCTCGAGACGGAGCGTGCCGCCCGTACAGCTCTCGAGGCCGAAGTTCGTCGTCTCGCCCGCGCTCTCAACATGGCTAGTGCATCTGCCGTTCCCCTGAACGCATCCATCTCTGCCATGCCGTTGGCCAGTAGCGCGCCTACAGCCCGCAACTTCAGCCTGCGCCACCCGGCAACATCGCCCGACGGCAACAACCGGAACATCTACGACCACACGGACGAAGAGTCTGACGAGGAAGAGAATGACCACGCAGCGTCAAACTATGCCGAAGACACGACATTCATCCCGGGCGACGGCGATCTTAGCCCTATGACCAGCCATGAAAATGCCGGTGGATATGTGTTCGGTGCCGAAGACCGCGGGATGCGCAAGACGGCACGCACACTGTCGCTCAGCCAGTTGACACAGGGCACACAGGCTCCCCAGCAACACTTGAGCGAGAAGCAGCTAGAGTACGAAGCATCGACTCCTGAAAGTCGACGGCCCAGCATGCATCGACATGCACTCTAAAATCCCCAGTCCTGTTTAGCGAAGACGTCCTGTCTTTTTTCTTTTCCTCTATTGACGGCCCAAGTGCTTTCTTTGCATTTCTTTCTTATCCAATGATACCCCCATTATTACACTTTTTTATTATTATTGCTTTCATTGTTATTTACGGCAGCCGTTGGGTTGGGTTCGACTGATGATATGTAACCCTAACCTGGCTATTTTGAATAGAAATCTAGTGCAAGAGATCTGCCAAGTAGCCTGTAGACTCATATGTTCTTATTCATCATTTATTCACCATATACTCCATATCACGTCAAATTGTTAGTCAACGATAGCAAGCGAACTTGTCCCTTTTTAGTTATATATATATATTTATTTATTTGCTTTTCCGTATGGTTGTCTATAACATGTATGTCGTTTTCGTATCAACTAAAAGAAAACCTGACCATGTATATTCCTGTATATTTTTACGACATGTTTCACGTCTCGGATCGTCGGCTTTTCCATTTCCCTTTTCGCCGCGAGGATAAAACAAGCTGCATTGGGCTCACTTAGTTCGTGACATGTCTTGATTTTAGAAAGTCCCTGTTTATCAGTGGTGTCGTGGAAAGAGAATGGGACACATGCAAGCAACGCATGCAAAGCAAAATGGGATGCATTCCAATTAGCGTGCTGAGTTGTCTTCGCTGTGGTGTCCGTAGTACGGAGACTTCGCTAACAGAAACACAAGAAGGAAGGGTTTGTTTACGCTGAGCCGTTGGAGAATCGTCTCTTTGGAAAGGGTAGAGAGGGGCTGATTTGCCCTTTTCAATGAAGATATGCTTCCCCTGAGGCTTTCTTTTGTTGTTGTTGTTGTTGTTGTTGTTGTTGTTGTTTTCATGCACTGATAACGAAGATAAAACACTATCGTGTATGCCGTGTCTCTCCATTCTGGATCAACAGAGCTGCGGACAATATGGGTTGTATCCGTCAAGTTGATCAGGATAGATAAGTAGAAGCAAAGCACTCGGCTGATAAGACTATTGAAAAAGATGCATACAAAGAAACAAGAAGAACAAAACAAGGCTGTCTTATCTGTGGTTCCCGGACCATGAGTCGACTGGTTATCGTACCACCAAGGCCGTGGTTCTATGGCGTTGAAAATATTAGACTCTTGCTTCGTTTGGCATGTTATATGTATGCTGCAACTATCGAGTAAACGTTTCTTCCTTATACATGGGTAGGCGGTAGCTCAAAAGGTAAGTAGTCACTGTATATATATAGAACAGCACCCTGCCGAAGACTTATGACAGGCGTATCCGCGGCCCTATTATCTTTCTGAAGAAGTGCCGAGTTTGCGTTACTATGAAACGGACTTATACGCACGATGTGATTTTGCTGGTGAGTGAGTTGGCTATCTTGAGCCTGTTTTCTGACTATATATATCGGTCCTTGGCTATTGTTTGATATATCTCATGGGATACGTGCTACATAACCCATGCGTCCTTTATAGTGAGCGATATATGGAGGGACTGCTTTTGAGTGTGACTTGATTTGACTCGTAGTACACACACGCACAGATAGTGAACCCGTGCGTGGACGTTCATATGATTGAGACTATGAATAGATAATAGCATGATTTGGCGGTTGTTCTGCGGTGATCATAGAGTGAGGATCAGTTCATGAAATGGAGCACGATAGGCAGAAGGAGCTTGTCTCTTATTATCTGATGAGCACGTTTAAGCCCAAGCAACTGCGCTCTTTAAAGTCATGTGTACGAAAGCAGTGAAAACCAGCGAGACAGCGTCAAGACACGGTAAACAAAAGCAATTATTATTATCAACTAGAGAGAAATCACTAGACATGGCGCGCATTGTCACATGGGCTGGTATTGTGTGGCTGGGATGCAAGATATACCGTATGCAAGCGTCTCTTTGGGGAGATTCTGTAGATTCTGTAGATTAAAAATATATAACTATTCAATGCAGAGTATCTGTGAGCATTCAACACATTTGGTAAATTTCTAAATGAAAACAAAGAAAATAAAACCCCAGAAACAGGACAAAGTACATATAATTCTGGTTGCGGCAGAATGCGTCACATGTCTACAAATGGCCTACTAGCAACTCGACAGGAAGGAGCGTGTGCTCTTTCTCCAACAAGACGTCACAGTCACATTGCACATCCAAAGATCGCACCTACCAGCTATTTGATGTTTATTGTTTTCGATGCTTTGTTCGTCATTGGCTGGAGCATTCGTCTTCTGTTTTGTTGTGTATCTTATTTCGAGTGTTCGTCGTGCGTTTGGGTGGCTGTGGCTGAAGGGAGGATGAGATGGTGTCAGAGGAGGTGAGCCAATATAACGACCATGATTACGGTGATTACGGGATCTGTCAGGATGAGATACAAATTAGATGGCGATAACGAACGGGCCACGAGCAAAGGACTTCAAACTGTAAACATTAGGTATGTTTGACTGTCTAGGGCCAGCCTTCAGAGTTACAGTATAGCGAAGAGCCCACCAGCTGAGATTCAAAGCACTATCACTATCGGGATTGTACAATAGGACTAGGGCGGTGGCGCGGCCATGGCTTGTCCAACAGGAAGAACCCATGAGAAACGTGAGAATCAAGAGAATCAACAGAAACAACAACAACAGCTCTGAGATCCTGCTGTGGTTGCGCTCTAACTTGGAGGAGTCTTGGCGGGGGTGTGCTTGCATAAGTATTCTCACCGTGCAAGCGAGCAGAGACATGGAGACACGACACTGTGTGAAGGTGTAAAAGTAGTGCACAGCACTGGTTTGGGAAACTCATAGCGCAGTAGCTGGACCCGTTGTCGCACTGTCGTGGTACTCAATAAGCCTAGTAACCCTTGTTCCTTTGCCCCCTTGCTCCTGTCTGATAGCGACACTAGAGAAAGTCAAACAAGAGGAGCCAACCATAGGATGCTGGACTAATTTGTATAAGCTGCGTCTGAAGATATAGTGGCTTTGCTGCTAGTCATGGCACAATGTGCTCTGTATTCTCAGGGGAGAGGGCATGAATTCTGGATCAAGGTATAGAGGCAGGCGTAGGCGGACTTACGAAGGTTTACGCAGGCGTAAGCGCAACAAAACGACGGGCTCAGCATGTTAGCATATCAGCACTGCGACGTCGCCTGCAGATAGTAGAGAGGTTGTCTTTGTCTCTATTTGCTTCCCATTCCGGTGCGTTGGTTGACAAAATCATATACAACGAGGCACTATAAACGGCCCCGGATCGTACTGCCGCTGTGTAGAAGAGGCCCGTGTGCATTACAGAAAGCCCAACGTAGAATTGTAGATATATATGTATGTACATATGTATATAGAGATATAGAGGCTGCTTATTGAAGCAGACCGACTTCTTCATGGAATATACTATTATGTATTATGTATGTATTATGTATGCACTTGCCTTGTGTTGCGCCTCTCTCGATCGCGGCTCTTTCTGTCTTCTTACAATTAATTCCTGTGTTCCAATATTTGTCCCGTGAATCATTTCTTCTTTTCCCTCGATTGTCCTCTATCCTTCTTCTTCTAATTCTTTTTCTTTCCTCTTTCCCTTCTTTTGCTCCCTGGAATTCTGCAATAAATCTTCTCAAAGCGACTTTCCCAGCTAAAGAGCGACCGCCCTTATCAGCAAGCTCTTTGTTTTGTTTCGCCTAGAAGAAGCTCCGCCAAAAGCAAAAAGAAAATAACTTGGTTCTGCCTGGCCACCAAAGAAACCAACTCAACCTGCTCTTCTTTTCTTTTCTCCGCTCACATCATCGCTCGCATCTTGTCTTTCTTTGCAGTATCTGGACTGGCATTTTCATACTGAAAACTGATTGATAACCGCCGATTGTGTTTTGTCCGCCTGTTACTCAGTGAACCTGTCCAAATTACTCCTTGGCAATAGAAAGCCTAGCAATAAGCAAACCATTGTCGGCTTTCCTTGTCACGCGCCTGTCGGAGCTTCTTATCGTGTCTTCTTCGGCCCGCCATTCTGTTGCCTGATCTTCGCCCTCCGTATTGTACAATAGGAGATCTGAACTTGAGGCGAATCAATAGTAGAAAACTACATCGTCGTTTTTTTGTCCGTTGGCCGCAATACAATCGGCCTATCTGTAATAGCACCCGCTTCCCCACTCACTTATACGCTTTCATCTATCGCTTCGCCAAATAAAATAGATCTCGCCCATCGGACAGCAGATATGAACACTCGCCAGAACCAGCAACCTCCTCGGAACCGCCAGCCTCGCCCTGCGTCGAACTTGCCGGCAGATTCAAGTGCTGTCCCGTCGACTGCGGGCTCTTCTAATCGTCATGATGGTAAGTTTGTGTCGGTGACCCCCTCGGAGCCTGCTTCTCATCCTGGTCGCAGGTCCAGACCACCTTCAAAGACTGACAGCTTGTTCTTCAGAATCTTGGGTCGAGATCTCGTCTGAGCCGTCCTCGTCATCGCTCTCGTCTATCGCCGATGAAATCGTAACTACTGGCCTACGAGTCGGCAACAACTCGTCAGCTACCGCGTCTTCTGTGAACCGTCGTCGCCGCTCTACCCCTACTACGCGGTATCCATACTATGATATCTCTTCGCCAGCAACCACTTCTCGACGCCGGGGCTCGGCATCACGTAGGTATGAGGGCAGCGAGGAAGATATCCGTGGTGTCATGAGCTCGTCTGGTGAGGCTGCGATTGCCCCGCGTGGTAGTGGCGCCCATACCACGTCGGGTGCGGTCAGCTTCTCTCCTACTGTCCATGTGGTTGCTGTGCCTGTTGACGAGCACGCAACGACAGAATCGGAGTCGGACAGCAGTGACTTTGCCGAGTCTGACGAAGATGAAGATGAAAAGGGAACGGCTCTTGGTGCCCGTCCAATCGTTTTCCGACCCCATCCCAATGCCTTTAATACTGCCATCCCGCTAGCTTCGGATAGTAGAGCTCCGTCGTCTCCCCACCCCCACAGTGACCTCGGACCATCCCGTCGGCGCTCTGTACTGTCACCAGCTATGCGTACACACCAGCGTAGCGCCTCTAGCAGTCACTTCCGCCCCCCCGGATTCCACATCGACAATGACGCCGCACTGCGTGCTTCTCTCAACACGCTACTTTCCTGTGCTGCTGCAGCTCGCGGCCTTGGTCGTTCCTCGACAGCAAACTTCTCCTCAGTCCCGGCACGTCAAGTTCCCACGGCACCGCACGATCAGATGCTACGCCGCCCACAACAGCCGCCGCAGGTAATCAATGGAGGCCCTATGAACCTCCAGATCGTGCCTGAGTCACAGCTCATGCAAGACGATGGACCGAGCAACGCAAACGATCGAGGCGCCCCCCACGATGAAGTAAAACGTATCGCCTCTACCGGCCAGACTTCTTCTACTCCCGCTACCACAGCATCTACACAGCGACGATCATCACCACGTATGCGTGAGAGAGATGCATCTTCGCGTTCTTCCTCTAGCCGCACAACACATAGCCACCACAAGCACCGTGCCTCATCTTCACGCGCACACAAGAAGCGGCGCGCATCGGTCATCGGCAACACTGAAGTATCCATGATGCTATCGCCTACCGTCCTATCATGGGTCGTCAGTGCTGGCGTTGTAGTCCTTGTCTCCGTAGTTGGCTTCAGTGCCGGCTACGTCATCGGCCGTGAAGCCGGGAGACAGGAGGGCATGGCAGTTCTGAATGTGTCAGATGCCGCTGCTTGTGGTGCAGAGGTAGGAAGTAGTGGGCTGAGACGTCTGCGTTGGGGAACTGCCGTGAAAGCGGTCGTATCATAAGTTTGCTCATGTTCAAGATTGATACCTTTTTTGCCTGTTCTTTGTCCTGGTTGGCCGTGATATATTGTCACATTAGGTGGCCTACATTATATCGCATGCTGTTTTTTATATTGTTTCGATTTGTTAGGTTGCTCTATTTTCTTGCTACTTCTTCGATTGCGTGATACCCAGAGGTTGTTCTTGTTGTTGATGAAGTTGTTTCTCTTTTAATATATGATATACGCCAACTTTGTATATATCTCTATAGATATTAATGTAACCTCTACTCGATTTATCTGTTTTATTCCACTCTGTATGGCGCTCCGTAGCTACGAACTTGTGTGGTTTCATTTACATATCGTATTGTATCGAGATGTAAGGTAGATGATATATATATATATGATGCACACCTGTCACAGAAAACAACATCTTTATCAGAACACATGGTCGATTTTAAGATCATGGAAATTTCTCTTTATTCATTCTAGTTAACTTCCCTCATCGGATGGGGTGGTTTTTTTTTTTTTGGCTCATCTACTGTGTCTAATCCATAAACCAAACATGGTAAAAAAGAAAAAAAAGAAACAAGAAGATCAGGTCTGAAGCTATGGCGAATAATTGATATGACATATATGAGAACTCAGTTGAACGTATTTGAACTATCAACATCAACTCTTATAGTACTGATAAGTCTAGAGGTACGCTACTGCCGCGGCTAGCACGATACTTTCTCGGTCCCCCTACAAGTGGTCGTGGATTTGGCAGCATGCTAACATCCTTGAAATGCCATCTGTCGTCGTTGATTGCAATTTTACCAGTACGTTTTGTTCCGTTGACACTATTTCTAGTGGGCGCAGATGCACTGCCATTGCTCTTGGCAGAGCCGTTGGCAGTTAGGATGAAGTTGCTAGGGTCAAGCAAGGACCGTACTACTGGTGTAGGAGGAGCAGCTGGTGCTGATACTGGTGGTGGAGGCGCCATGCCTGGCATAGGCGGAGCTTGCGCAGATGGAGGTGGCGGCGGAGCTAGAGGAGCACTGGAAGGACTGTTTCCAGTTGCGCGTAAAGCAGCTTGCATGGCAAAGTTTGGTGCAGGTGGCGCTGCGGGAGCACGAGTTGGCGGGGGTGAAAAGCTCGGTGGTGGTGGTGCACTAGAGGGAATGGGGGGAGCCGAGGAAGACGGTATCCGCGGTGCAGGAGCGCCAGGAACCCTAGGAGCACCAGTGGCCGGCTTTCGACTGGCCGGTAGCGGTGGAGGCTTCTTTCCTACGGGAGGTGGCGGAGGCTTTGCTGCCGTCGGCGGTCTCGGGGATGGACGACCAGGTAATGACGGCGCAGATTGTGACGGAGGAGGTGGTGCCGAGATTGAGGGTGGTGCTGGAGCAGAGGCAGTTGGAACCCTTGGCGCAGAGAAAGTTGGAATAGCGGGAGCGCCTCTAGCAGGAGCAGAGTCGTTATCAGAGTTGTCACGGCCAGCTAAACGTTAAGTTAGTGTCTGTAGCAAAGCAATCTTGCTTGTTGGCCCGGCAACTTACTATCAACGCCTCCACGCTTGCGTAGCTTGGGCATTCCACCGGCAAAGAGACCGCCCAGTTGCGGCGGACTTTCGATACTGTTAGACGCTTTGTGACCAGGCGCATCGGCTTTGCTGTTGCTTCTTGAGCGGTTGGCGGCAATACCGGGGACTGGAGGAGCGCTGGCCATACTAGGAGCCTTAGCAAGCCCAGGCACAGGAGGTGCACCCCCAATCGCAGGCCCGCTCTTGTCTACTGTCTTTTCAACTGTGGGCGCTGATCTATCGTTGGTCATAGTCTTCTTAAGCGCTCTTCCCTTGGTGATGTCTGATAGTAGGGCACCCTAAGCAAGTCATGCGGCGTTAGTATCCACGTGCTGCAGCCAGTTGAGATTCACTTCACAATATAGATGTAGGGACTAGACTCACACGTCCAATACCACCACCGCCGCCGCCAGGCATCTTCATAGGGCCGCCTGGCGGAGGAGGTGGGGGTCCACCCATTCCCGGAGGAGGGGGCGGCGGTGGAGGGGGAGGAGGCATGTTGTCGATGTCGAGAGGCTCAGGTTTGTTTGCTATGTGTTCCGAAAGATGAAGGCGTTCAGCAGTGAGCGAAGACGATTGTCTGTATGTGTGCGGATAGATTGAGGCCACCACGTGTGATGCAGGCCTGTGTCGATCGAATAGTTTGAATTACACAGCGCCGATGACGCCGGACGCTTGGCCAAAATATATGGCGATGGGCGAAATCAAGACGATCACTAAAGGGCGAGAATTTGAATGTGTGATTAGGCGATATGAACGAGAAAAAGAAGACGAAATAAAATAATGCGCCAAGTTTGAAGATGGCTTTGATAAGTAATGGATACGAAAATGAAAACAAAATACAGGATGCAACCGGCGCGCAGTAATAAAATCAACTTTAAAGTTATTTAAAACAAGAAGGCCTTGTTTCGTCATTAGGCGCTAGAATTCCCAGCAAAGGCCTGAAAATCGCTGGACAAGGCCCTGTAAAGACATTAGAGAAGCCTACTTAAAAGTGGGTCGTGTAGGCTTAGTTAGTAGCGTAGGCACCCAGCATTAGACCAACGCAACTAATGGATTTGCTGGCTCGATAGCATTGAATTGGAAAGAGCTGCGGCCTCATTCGCGGCAGCTACCAAAGCGGGATTCGCGATCATTTTCACATCCAATCTACCCCCGATAATTTTACCAGTCACTTTTTTCCGAGCATCGTAGTCGGCATTGTCTATACAACGATAGCTTCTTTTAGCTACTGTCCGATTCAGGACCGTGGACAGCCTGATATCAGCATATATCCGTTAGCAAGCATTTGTCTACTTTCCTATCCCAGACCTCAAGATACAATGCAGCGCTCGGCTAGGCTCACGGCTGCCATATCACGAAGAGCCACGCATGCTGCTAGTTGCACTCAAAATACGGCTTCTTTACTTCAAAGCGCCCGATATTCATGGACGGCATCTAGAAGCTCTATCGCTTCCACTCAAGGCCCTGTGTCTAAAGCTGTGAGGTTCTATAGCGCTGCTGCTGCCCCTCCTCAAGATGCTATTCCAGCCGAGTTCCAGAAGGTCTTGTCTCTAGTCGACCGCACCGAGGCCATGTTTCTTTCCCGCGATGACATTCCCGACGAACAGGCGGTCATTATTGCACTCAAATCGTGTCTGACTGCCGCCAAGGCCATGACCCCGCGCATAGTCCAAGACAAGAAGCAGGAAAGCGCGAGTCCCCTCAACATCGATGATAAGTCCAACCAAACAGCAGACCGGGCGGCCGCCTTCCAAAGCAAGCTCCGCGATAGAATGGTCCAACGAGTTTCCCAAGCGGCCTACAACATCTTGTCCGCCCCAAATGTCGTTGTTACCATGTCACTACTGGACCAATTCATCGAGGTCCAGTCTGAGCTAGGTCAAGCGAGACATATTCCCGATGCGCTTCAGATGTTTGGATCTAAGCCTTTGCCCGTCAAGTCCAAAAACGGAATTGTTTACAAGAAGCAGTATCCGAACCGACCCTCCGCTGTCATCCAGGAGGATACTGCCTCGTTTGCTCTCAAGGTAGCCATTGCCGTGAAAGATCTCGACGCAGCTCTCGGCGTCGTAGATGTATGCTATTGCTCAACGCCGTTCTATCTGCGGAAGATCGTCACTCATTGCACTGCTCCTGCGTTAGCGATATCGCTGATCCCACCAACTTCCTACGGCATTGCCCACTCATTCGCCCAGTACAACTCCTCCATTGATCCAACGTTGGCCACGTCGTTTGCCTTCATGGGCATCATGTCTTATGTTGGCTTCACGGGATTCATGGGAGTTGTTGCCCGCATGTCAATTATGGATCATATGCAGCGTGTGACTTGGATCCCGGGCACACCTATGCGGAAACGCTGGTTAAGAGAGGAAGAGCGCGCGGCAATGGACAAGATTGCACTCTCTTGGGGCTTCCAGGAGGTCTGGAAACATGGAGAGGAGAGCGGGCCGGAGTGGGAGGCTCTCAGAGAGTATCTTGGTTTGAAGGATATGATTCTTGACAGAGTCGAGTTCATGGAGGGCATGAATTAGAACAGACACCAGCAGTCCACTAGGACAGCATGTACCATTAGTAACAGCTATTGTAAATTAAATATATACAGATCAGTATGCGCTTCTAGATTAGCATGATTAACAGAGGTCGGTCTGCTACAATAACCCTAACTGTGCATTCTTGAAAAGGCGGTGAGTACCAAGAGGCGAATCGCAAATTAGAACCGCCGTTTTTTAACGGCAGAAACTGAAGTTCGTTGATGAAGTTTGGTGAGTGGGGTATTATGAGAGCTCTAGTGAAGTTATAATGTCTACCGCGCTTTCTAGAACCATCTGTGGCCCTAATACTTCAGCGCGAAATGGCTCTGATATAGCCTGTGGTTTTAGAACGCATCATTACAACTCGGCCACTTTTAGTTATTAAAACTGTCTGTACTTTGACAACCTTGACGAGCTTGTTCTTCTAGCCACTATATATTGGTAGTTTGTTTCTTTCGAGATTCGGTTGAGACTCTGTCCTTTTTGTTTTCATCATGGCCCAAAAGTGTGTTCGCCAGGGCTGCGGCAAGACCTTTTCTGATACGGAAGAAAGCTGCGTTTATCACCCCGGTCCGCCTATCTTTCATGAGGGTCAAAAGGGTACGTTAACTTACTTGCTCGAAACCTAAACTTGGCTAGCTATCTGTTGCAATCTATAGTGATTCTTTGTATGGCATAGAGCTAGCTGTTTAGCTTTATTTCCAACATGCCGTTCTACTATAGCTTTGAGCCTGTCCAACTAACAGTAATTTATTTTCTATAGGTTGGAAGTGCTGCAAGCCTCGTGTACTGACCTTTGACGAATTCTTGACAATCCCGCCTTGCACTGAAGGCAAGCACTCGACAACCGAAGCGCCTGCCAAACTTGAAGAAGGCAAGCCTATCAACGAGAATGAGCTTAACCTCAAGATCAGCAAGATGAATGAGGCGGCTGCGGCTGCGGCTGCGGCTTCTCAAGTCCCTGATCGCAAGCCTATTGCTGCGGCCCAGGCCACACCAGCTGCCCCTCCCCCACCCCCCGAGTCCGAGAACGATGATCCAAGCCTCGATATCCCCGATAACCAGATATGCAGACGACGCACATGTGGTGTCTCCTACAAGGCTGGAGCTAGCAGAGACAGCGAAAGCTGTGTACACCATCCTGGCACTCCAATCTTTCATGAGGGTTCCAAAGGCTACTCATGCTGCAAGCGCCGTGTGCTAGAATTTGACCAATTCATGAAGATTGAGGGCTGCACTACCAAGAACCGTCATTTGTTCATTGGCAGTGGCCTCAAGGGCCAGAAGGCAGGTGGCGCAGAGGATGTTCTTAATACTGTCCGGTATGTACAACGCAGCGTATAGCATTTACTGTATTCTGCTACAGTAAACTAACATTTCTACAGGAGAGATTTCTACCAGACTGTGAATACCGTTATCGCATCGTTCTTCCTGAAAAAGATCTCAAAGGAGACCTCCACTGTCACGTTTAACGATAACCAAATCAAGCTCAACCTAGTGACGTCAGACCCTACACCTAAGCGTTATACCAAGGACATTGACACCTTTGGTCCCATCGACCCCGCCAAGTCTGTCTTTAAGATTCTAGGCACCAAGTTAGAGGTGACACTAGCCAAGGCAGATGGCTCTTCGTGGCCAGTGTTGAGCAGTGAGGATGGGTACACTGGTGAGATTCTGCAAGTTGGTCGCGCTGGACGCCTACAGATATAGAACTGGCAAGCATATTATAATCAAGAGAGTCTGCTTGCCTAGAGTGAGCCTGCCTAAAGTGAAAACCATATCATCCGTAGACTTAGTAGCAATAATAATAACCTAGTTATGTAGTTATAGCAGTCTCTATATTTCCCCAGCTTAAAATCATCTGTTGTTGGTAGTTGCCTGACTGGTAATTCCTTGTGCCTATATTATGATCTCAACTTCTAGTGCCATCTGATGATGAAATTCTCTCTCTCACACAAATTGCCAATCCAACCAAAATCCAATTCATCAAATATCATCGTCGCAACAACTGAAATAGTCTGATATCATCGAATAATCCCTCGTAAAGCAGAGCTTTGGCGCATATTGGCCGCTATTCGAGCTCTTCATCCTTCCCGCCCTCTCAGTTGCACCTAGCAACAGCTAATTCATTCCCACTGCCGGCTTATAGGCCATAAAGTGCTGCAAATACAACGCACAGGCGAACAGAATTTCCACCCCTGCCCCGTCTGTACATACATATATGTAGATTCAACATTGTATGTTGTGGCGGGTTTGATTGATGCCCTAGCCAATATAGATAGACCCCGCTAAACCTTGTCCCCTTTAGCTGAAGTTGGCTAAATATGGATTTCATAACCGCAAAACCGGCCAGAGGCAAGGCTAAACCTTCAACCTACAACAAGCGCAAGATAACCGGTGCTACGATTCGCACAGATATCAAAAAAGTCGCGGCAACTGCAATACCAAAAAAACCTACCACATCGGCTTTGCCTCGCTTGAATACACACACTCCAACCACGCTTTCTACATCGCTGCATCAAGACTACGATAACACGATCTCGTCCTCTCCCCCAACATTGCCCGATCCAAAACGAAGAAACCCTGCTGTTGTTTGCGCATCGCCACAAGAACTTGACATCCTCACAACCGCAACAATGACGATGACTCGTCCTGACCAAACCCAAACTCAACCAGCTGGTTTGCAGCACCCACAGCCACAGCCACCGTCTCCGATAAATAGCCAGTATTCTGCGCAACACCAACACTACCAGCGCGTACATTCACCACTTCCACTCTCACTACCGTCTATGACGCCGCCCGCACGCGCTGGCAGCTCAAGCTCATCTCAATCACACAGTCGCCATGTATCTGTGTCGCGCGGTGCCTCACAACCACCTACAACTGGCCCAACTCCACTCGCTGCCCCCACGGGCATGGCACTCCCGTCGCCCTCACTACCACCATCACTCGCTAGTCAGCATGCTAAGCGTAGCACCTCGCCAGAACGACCGCCAGTCAGTCCTATAACTCCCCCATTGTCACACTCGAGACCGGAAGCCCATCCTACTTCCAAAGCAAATATGCCAAAGCAGCCGCTTTCCGCGCCCGTCCCAACTACAAAGGCGACGTCCTTCTCGGCGCCGAGTGGTAGTAACTCGGCTGCGGCATCAACAGCGGCATCCGCGATATCTGCGCCAAACCAGCATCAGCTACCCCTACAACCACCAGCACAACAGCTGCCACCACGTGCGCCCTTGACGCATAATAACCAGCAAAACATGACTACAAACACCATCGCTATACCGCCGCCGCTGCCCATAGACCTGGAATCCAACCCTGACATCATTGCCCTGCAAAGCGCAATCGCTATTTTGCAGATGCAGCGCCGACGCGCTGAAAACGACATGGTGACTCTTCAACGTGCAAAGAATGAAGCACTTGCACGACCGGAGACTTTTGTTAGAGATCTTCAATCTGGCGTAGTCCAGATGGCCGGCGGCTTCATGCCCGGAGAGCGAAACGGCGGAGAAACCATACCGTCTTACTCTGACTCCTCTTCTGAGTCATCTTCCGAATCCGATATCGATATGGAAGGGTCTGATAATGGCGGTGAAGGCAGCTCACACAACACGGAAGCAAAAGCCGCCCGCGCAGCCAAAAAGAAGGCTAAGAAGGCTAAAAAGCCTGCATGGGCAAATATCCCCGGTGAGCAAAACATCGTGCGATGCCCCCCTATCAACTGGTCACAGTACGCTGTTGTAGGCGAAGCTCTCGATAAAATACACGCCGAACAGGTCCAGCGTCCTGTCGGTGGCGCGCCCGCCTTGTTTACACCAAACGGTACCTATGAATTCCGCGGTAGCGATCCTAGTGGTGTCCCTGCAGAAAAATACGTCGGTATTGCGGCGCCATATGTTCCAGGCCGAGATATTTTGCCGGATAAGCGTCGGACTGGGTCGACTACTTCTGTAGGGGCCATTTCGGGCGGAGGACGTAAGAATGCAAAGGCTCCCGGGAGACCACCCAAAAGATGAGAGATGGAACCTTTATACAATTACCCATATCTTAGTATATTTGTATCTACGTCAAATCATCACCTAACATGGCAACAATCGACACAATCGAGCCATGTGAGAGTTCCATGGAAGGGTGACATCACCTACGACTGCTCATTTGTCCTCTTGTGAGGCATTATCATTAATAACATGGTTATTGGGGGGGGGGGGGGGGGGGGGGGGCTCTTGCACAAATAGAAACCAAAACTACGACATTAAACGAATTTATGCACTTAATAAAAAACACTTTGCCGATATAGCATGGCTTGAAAATAAAAAAAATCTAACGCAAAGTCTCCTCTAGTGAATTAGATTCCCCTTCTATGAAAAGATGATAGGAAACCCCTGCCTGAAATCCCCTTCTGGTATGGAATGTAATCATAATTGTCGCTGAAATATTGAGCATTATGTGTTATAGCTATGACGGTCTATAGCAGACTAGAGCTACTCAATCTATGGGGGGTGATGACATTAGGTACGTATTATTCGGTATGGTTGCTGTTATATGTTAGTATGACATCGTCTAGGTGTAATCTCTAGGGTTTACAAGCAACTTACTCCATGATGTCTTGAACGGAGCGACGGACACGACGGTTGTAAGTCTTGCGATCTGCAGGTGTGCCCCAATAGAGTTTGAAGGCTTCGGGATTGATCAAAGTTCGTGGATCGTACGCTGGCTCCTCTTCTTCAAGTGCCTCTATTATGGCACTCAGATGCAGCTTGACGTCCTCTTTCTTCATAGGGTTGGGGAAATAACACAATGTACCATCATTTGCGACCCGAAGATGAAAAATAGGAGTTTGAAGTTTCACACGAGGCTGTTGTTCGGGGAAATTAGGACTGAAATTTATGACGATGGTTAGAACGCCACCATCGAACAGGTTCATGGGACGTCCAAAATACGTGAGTATCCAAACAAACGGGTTGCCATTCAGAAGGGCAATAGAGTGGGGAATATCAGATGCCTTCCAGATATTCACGACTTGATGAAACTTGTTAAGAAGGTTGACAGCGACTGACTTCTCGTCCTTCAGCATGGTAGGCCCTTGTTCGGCCCATGTACTAGGCTCCGTATCCAAGGCTTCTTTGATTTTTACCAAGCGTCGCTCTAGCTCGGGATAATTGAACTTGCCCTCAAGAACATTCCCACGGCCCTCAAAAGGCATCCTCACGAATGGCTCTTGTTCCTGTACTTCTTTCTTGGCCTTTTCGATTGACTCCCGAAACGCAGAGTAGTACCATAAGAAGCGTTGTTTGATAAGATCTCTGAAGATGTATTGGTTCAAGTCATCCGAATCCTGATCTTTCGTAGAGTCTGGAGTCTTTTTATCAGCTGCTAAGAACTCTTCGAGTCTCTGAATCACAGTGATTCGTAACGTCTCATGGCGAATCTATCAACGGGTTAGAAATAGTATCACTGACAATATATCTTGCTAGTTGAAAAGTTACCTTCTTCACATATGCCTCCTTGAGTTTTAGATCGTCGGGGTGAGAAGCGTCCTCAAATCCTGGCTCGTTTTCATATGGATTGGATGACATGAGACTTTGAATCGACAAAAGAATCGACTCCATACCCTGTGCAGCGGACCATTGCTCACCCCGTGTACCTCTCCATGTTCTTTTAGCAAAAGTGGTTAGCCTCGGTGATTTCTTGACATCATTTAAACATTCTCAGCATACCCTAGGATTGATCTAATGTATCATATGGTCAGTAAATGAGATTTAAGAAGGCCTTCGAATATTGCTTAAGCGGACATACAGGCACACTTTGCCATTGGCATAGATATTCGGGTTGAATCTGCACCGACCAAAGTTTGTAGTTAGAGCAGATACAGCAGGCGCTATTCGCGGATATTCTACAGACGAGTGTTAGTGTTTAAATACAGCTAATATGTATTACAGAGTGGCCAAATGACAAGGTTATATACCTCTATTGAAAGTCATTTGAAACTTTTCATGTTGCAACAGTTAGCTTGGGACAATTTTTATTCACCCAATGGGCAGAAATTTTAACTACCTCAAAAAACCCAAATTCATATGGTGTCTCGTGTGGTCCGATAATGAGACTCCTGACAGTGCGAACATCGGCATCTTTGCAAGCTACCGCCAAAGCTACAAGATACGATATTAGCTTAATCAATCCAATATGTGATACGGCGAGTGGTCAGAGGACATCTTGATGGGGCTCAACATACACAGATCGCCAGTGCGTTGGAGGTCACTGATTTCCTGAAGCCGAATTTATTGTCAGCCTCGCAAGTCAAACCCCGCATGTGGATAAGCCGGGCCCTGAGAATGTTCACGGCGGAGTCCGGCCATTCATTGTACGAACCTTGGTGATGCGTAGGATGGATTGTTCTGCCATCCTGAAGCTTGAGAAATGCAGATAGGCAAGATGCCGCGCTAGGTGACAATTCCAGGATAGGCTCAAGAAGCTATTGATGAGGGTCGCCACGAAAATATAGCCTAGAAGGCGAAAAAATTCATGTGATGGTGGAGGGCAAATGAGGCGGCAGACTTAGTAAATGATATGGATGGAAAGCAAACAGAGTAAATTTCTGGTGTTTGAAAGAATGATACAAATAATGATACAAAGAATGTTGGATCAGGAAACAAAATAGTAAAGCGGAATGTTGAAGTTTGGAAAGGGCTATTTAAGCTAGAATTACCGTCAACTTTCTAGGCATAAATAAATAAGTCGTAGTTGCTGACTGAATCGAAGGGGAAAAGTCTCACTCTCCAAATCAAATGGGCATTGGCGTTTGAAATACCGTCTTAATTTCACGGTCAGCAACCAACTGGCTCGTTGGGCGCTATGAAACGGCTGGTTTGGCTCAAAATCAGCCATGGCGTTTGAGATCTGTTTTCCTAGCTAACTTACAGAGCCAGTTTAGTATGGGCCAGTGTGTCGGTAACTACAAAATATATCTTTACTACTCTGCAATGGCCACCGTAAAAGAGTCTACAGATTATGTTTGCCCTATCACATGTAGATATATACCATCACACACCACATATGTACATGATGCATGCCACTACTACTCTCAAACCCAGTAAAGCAAACAATAGTTGTAGTGCAGCCGAATTGTGGGGACCTCTGTAGGACATAACCCTTGCTCTGAGCTTTAGTGAGCTATCGATATAACGTCGCGTACTAAACGCGTCGAACTTTCCGGGCTTAATTGATTTTTAGCGGCCACTACAGCACTATTTACAATCGTCGTTGCATCGTAGTTTTTAGCATCCTATTGTCCGCAACCTCTTCATTGTCTTCATCACATTCAACGCCATGGCTAGCTTTTTTGATCTCAAGGCACGCAAAGCGGCAGCTGCCAACAGCACCGCCACCAAGTCGGACAAGACTACAGATATCTCTAGAGCTCAGCCGTGGGTTGAGAAATAGTATGTACTGAATATCCTATGCAGTAGCTCGAATAGTCCTTTCCCCTTCATGATAATCGTTACCATCATTCTAACATATGCTGGTTTCATTCTAGCCGTCCCAAGACTCTTGACGATGTTACTGCTCAAGATCACACCACGACTGTTCTTCGCAAGACCCTCCACGCTTCCAATGTTAGTACCCACAATCCACTACGCTACCAGCATGTTTCCTTGTGCTCTATTCTCATCACTACTGCATCTATAGCTCCCACACATGCTGTTCTATGGCCCACCTGGTACAGGTAAAACGTCTACGATTCTTGCTCTTGCCAAGGAGCTTTACGGTCCCGAGATGATGCGCTCTCGAGTGCTAGAGCTCAACGCCTCAGATGAACGTGGTATCTCTATCGTTAGAGAGAAGGTCAAGGACTTTGCTCGCATGCAACTTACGAATCCACCACCACACTACAAAGACAAATACCCGTGTCCTCCTTTCAAGATCATTGTCTTAGATGAGGCTGACTCGATGACACAAGACGCTCAAAGTGCTTTGCGTCGTACTATGGAGACGTACAGCAAAATCACACGTTTCTGTTTGATTTGCAACTATGTTACCCGTATAATAGACCCTCTCGCCAGTCGTTGCAGCAAGTTCCGATTTAAGAGTCTAGATCAAGGCAATGCCAAGAATAGATTAGACCTGATCGCCAATGCGGAGGGTGTCCCCTTGGAAGATGGTGCCGTCGATGCTCTGATCAAGGCAAGTGAAGGAGATCTGAGAAAAGCCATCACTTTCCTACAAAGTGCTGCTCGTCTTGTTGGTGCCAAGGCTCAGGATGGCAATGGCGATGAAGCTATGGACGTAGACACCCCTAAAACGCCTGTAACTGTCAAGATCATCGAAGAGATCGCCGGTGTAATCCCCGACTCTGCCGTCGACCGGCTGGTAGATGCCATGCGGCCTAACCCTAGACAGGAAGCCTACCCCCGTATTTCAAGCGTCGTGGGGGAGTTCATTGCTGATGGATGGAGTGCGAGTCAGGTGCTATCACAAGTAAGTCAACCGCTTTCTTTGAACTCTTACATATGTATATACTAACTATCACTATCAGTTATATCAATCCATCGTCTTTGATGAGACTATCAAGGATGATCATAAGAACAAGATCGTTTTAGTCTTTTCTGAAGTCGACAAGCGTCTTCTAGATGGTGCAGATGAGCACTTGTCTATCCTTGATCTTTCTTTAAGAATAGCCGGAATTTTAGCGAAATAGAGGTACAGTAGTCGTTATATTCCTTGATGGATTTTCTCGTAGACAGTGTTATTAGAGTTCATATAGCATCACAAAGAAAAAAAGCATAAATAATGAATTCCTTAATCTATCGTAATTCTCATAAATCTGTACTACCATAAAATGAAGCTACTCTCCAATGAGCCCAAATCTACCATGGATACGTGACCAAACATCACCACTTGATACCGTCTTAGGTTTAACCTCACGTGCAACTCCTGGGCTTTTTGTAGCAAGCCATATATCATCCTCGCCGTCTGTCGGAGAAGCCTCATTATCATGTGTATCGCTGCTCGAGGGGTCTAGCGCCTTCTGTATGTCACTCAAGACAGTTTGTGTTTCCTCCAATGCCATCTGGCCAGTCTCCATCGTTTCTGCGACAACCTCCAAGCTAGCCAGTTTAGCAGCTTCGGACGCATATGCCCACTCAGCTACTCGCGCAGATGGATCCATCTGATCATCTTGGTCGGCATTATCTTGTGGTCCCATGGGAAACTTGGGCAGTAGTTGACTTTCTTCTGCTAGGTGATCTAAAATCTGTCGAGCATCGCGTCCTTGTTTAGACAGATGAGTTGTCATGTGGGCTTTGTGGGCGATGATCCCCTTTTGTTCACGGGATAGGGTGAACAGCTTATTAAGGTAAGGTGTCACCAGATGTGTCACTGGCGGCGATGAAACCTCAGACTGCTCAGGTACCAAGGGCTGAGCTGGTTGGATCGAAGGCGGATTCTCGAGGGTTGGCATCTTGCCGATTACATCTAGCATGGCCTGTCGGTGCGCATTGTACTCAGTGTACTTGTCTTTCGCCTCTTTTGACAGGGCAGATAGCTGATCTAGTGTTACGGTTTTATGCGCTCCGGAGGAACTTCGTGAGTTGCTACCAGAGTCGCCACCGGAGGCCTTCGATAGCTCTGTCTCAATCCACGTTATCAGTTCATGGCGGGTTGCATTTAAGGCGTATCTCTTGCGGGCTTCTGTGATACGATCCGGATTCACAGGCGAAAGGTTTCTTGCAGTTTCAAGAAGCTGTTCTTCCTTCTTGAGAAGAAGTTTTGTCTTCAAGATCTGCTTGTCGAGTTCTGCTAGTCGGACTTGACTTGTCTTGGAGTTCTTGCTGTTGGTCGGGGTATCCAAGATCGTACCAGTAACGATCTCTTCAGGGATTTCAGGCAATGGAACAGTATCTTGGAACAATTCATTGGTATTCAGAAACTCAGGCTGAGCAGCGTCCTTTTGACTCAATTCATCTAGATACCTATTGATAACAGATAGCCTCTCTTCCCTCTGCTTGAGATTTATGAACGTCAACTGGTCGTGAACAGCATCCATCTTTATAAGACCAGATGCATCTTTACTCCGTGGCTTCGATAATTGAGATCGTACATCTTGAAACACTTCATGGGCCTTTAGATTAGCCTCGAGTGCCTCCAGATACTGTTTCCGCA
This sequence comes from Davidsoniella eucalypti, assembly GCA_004009845.1. Classification (NCBI taxonomy): domain Eukaryota; kingdom Fungi; phylum Ascomycota; class Sordariomycetes; order Microascales; family Ceratocystidaceae; genus Davidsoniella; species Davidsoniella eucalypti. The sequence goes on along the minus strand of RMBW01000123.1, from coordinate 11,845 downwards.
AGCCAACCATATCAGATGGGATAGTGACTTTTGACGACTCATCAACCAAGGGAATTGGGCTCTCGAGCTCGGGCCCTTGAACAGAATCTTGGAGGTACAAGGCAATAGTTCGGCGTATGTAGGCAACTTCACTCCGGGGCTTGACATAAGGCTCAAAAGCCTTTTGTATTTCCGCTATAGTACCATCGACCCCATCCATGTTGGCTATTATGGTCATCAAAGGTGTATAAGAGGTCTCAAAGTTCAGGGGCTTTGTTTGAGTATCGATGCAATTACAAAAAAAATAGGAAGGTTGATAAACGAAAACAAAAAAAACAAAAAGTATTCAGTTGGAGATAGAAGTCAAGTAAGGTTATACACCTTACATACGAGTAATAGTAATTTATCAAGATTAGGTTGTAGTGATCAACTTTAATAACATCAAACTATGAGATCGGTTGAATTCATATGCCAACCATAGCATAAGGGTTAAGGTATAGCTAATTGTAAGTTGCCGATTTTAGCGAACGCGATAGCACGTGACATCCCACCTTTTGCCACACAAGGCTTGAGGCTGAAAAATAATTTCTGGTAACATCAAGCTTAGCGATTTGCGACAAGTCTGGATGTTAGTGCAAGGCTGCTAGCAAAAAAATATCAAGAACAAACTTTCCACACATTCACCGCGTCAATTGGGCTTCCCGGACACCCCAAAACTCGATTTCTAGGCCCAGCGACGTGTGTATTCTTGTACTTTGTTTCTTTCCACCACTGAATGGCCTGATTGCCTTTTCTTTTCAACTTTTCGGGAGCTTACCCTGAAGCTTGCTTAGCCTTGCCGAAAACTATCACGAACTTTTCCCTAATTTTTTCGATCCACACTGTTGCCCGCCATGTCGGGCGCCAATCGCGATGTGTCGCAGTACAAGTACTCGGCTATGTCCAACCTGGTTCTTCAGGCCGACCGCCGGTTTGTAACCAGAAGACATGATGAGGCAACTGGCGACCCCGAGTCACTTTCTGGACGTCTCAGAATCTCAGATATGGGCTCACAAGTTCTCCGTGACTCTGTTCCAAAATCTAAGAAGACATCTGTTCTTTCAAATATCGAGCGTGGAAGTGCGCAAGATGGCCGTGAAGTTCTTGAACGTGAGAAGCGCAAAAGCAAAGCCAACAATGCGCTTGGCCGTGGACTAAGTGCCGCCGATATTGCTGTTGAGGGTATTCAGTACAGACCTCGAACCGTAGAGACCCGAGTCACGTTCAACCTCATTCTTACTATCGTTGCCAACAACCTTGGTGATGTCTCATACGATGTTGTACGCAGCGCTGCCGACGCTGTCCTCGAGTATCTCAAAGACGAGGATATGAAAGATTTCGATAGGAAAAAGGAGATTGACGACATCCTGGGTGTCTCTCTCAGCCCCAAAGAGTTCAATGAGCTCATGAACCTCTCTAAAAAGATTACCGACTATGATGCACAAGACGATGAGAGTCAAGCAAGTGTCATGGATGTAGATGAGGACAACGAGCTCGACGAACGCCAGGGTGTTGCCGTTACTTTCGACGATGACGAAGAAGAAGAAGAAGACGGCGGCTTCGTCGACGAAGTTCGTGACCAATCTTCTGATGACGAAGACGAAGAAAACGACGAAGCCAAGACCGACAAGCAAGACGGTTCCCTTAGCGATGACGACGACGAAATGCTTCTAGACTCCGCCCCAGTATCTGGAAAGAACAACGACAAGTCAAAAGATACTGCGAAATCGATACCAGCCCGCGAAATTGACGCATACTGGCTTCAACGCCTCATCGGACAGCTTTACCAAGACCCCCACGAACAACACGACAAGACACAAGAAGCCTTACAAATATTGTCAGGCGAACCAAGTGAAGCCGGTGGTGAAGAAAAGCAACTGCGTGAGATCGAAAATGACCTCATGGAGCTATTTGACTTTGAGCATCATGAACTGGTTAATAAGTTGATTGCCAACCGCGAGAAGGTTGTGTGGCTGACTCGGCTAGCAAGAGCTGAAGGGGAGGAGAAGCGGTTAGTCATTGAGCGTGAGATGGCATCTGAAGGCTTACAATGGGTTCTTAACGAGCTTCACGGCAAAGGCTCAACTGACTCCAAGCTCAAGAAAGAGATAAAAATGGATATCGACGTCCCCAACGACATGATCGCCACTCAACCGAAGACCGAGAAGAACGAAGGCCAGCTTGTTGGTGGACTTGCACCTCGCAAAACTATCAACCTGGAAAACTTGGTATTTGACCAGGGAAACCATCTGATGACCAATCCCAAGGTCCGCTTGCCAGAGGGGTCTACAAAGCGTACATTTAAGGGCTACGAAGAAATTCACGTTCCAGCTCCCAAGAAACGCAATGATCCCAATGACCCGTTGATACCCATCACAGAAATGCCCGAATGGGCTCGGTTACCATTTAGCACAACCAAGTCACTGAACCGAATTCAGTCCAAGTGTTTCCCGACTGCCTTCGAAGATGATGGCAATATTCTTGTTTGTGCTCCTACTGGTAGTGGAAAGACCAACGTGTCTATGCTTACTATCCTTCGCGAAGTTGGCAAGCACCGCAATGCTGCTACTGGCACAATCGATCTGGATGCATTCAAGATTGTCTATATCGCCCCCTTGAAAGCCTTGGTTCAGGAACAGGTCGGAAACTTTGGCAAGCGGTTAGAGCCATATGGCATTACTGTTGCTGAGTTGACTGGTGATCGCCAACTCACCAAGCAACAAATCGCAGAGACCCAGATCATTGTTACCACTCCTGAAAAGTGGGATGTCATCACCCGCAAGGCTACCGATCTCACCTACACCAACCTTGTCCGCCTTATCATCATCGACGAAATCCACTTGCTACACGACGATCGTGGCCCCGTGCTGGAAAGTATTGTGGCACGTACGATCCGCAAAACAGAACAGTCTGGCGAGCCCGTGAGAATAGTCGGTCTTTCAGCCACTCTGCCTAACTACCGGGACGTTGCCAGTTTCATCCGCGCAGACCCCACCACCGGTGTCTTCCACTTCGATGGCTCATTCCGTCCTTGTCCTCTTCGCCAAGAGTTTGTCGGTGTGACTGATAGGAAGCCTATCAAGCAGCTCAAGATCATGAACGATGTGTGCTATAACAAGGTCATTGAGCATGTTGGTACGAATCGCAACCAGATGCTTATCTTTGTTCACTCGCGTAAAGAAACGGCTAAAACTGCACGGTACATTCGCGACAAGGCTTTGGAACTTGGCACAATCAACCAAATTCTGAAACATGACGCTGGTAGTCGTGAAGTCTTGAAGGAGGCTGCCGATGATGCCACAAATAAAGATCTCAAAGACTTGCTTCCACAAGGTTTCGGTATCCACCACGCCGGTATGAACCGAATGGATCGTTCAGATGTCGAAGACTTGTTCGCTCGTGGTGCTATCCAAGTGCTGGTCTGCACAGCCACTCTTGCTTGGGGTGTCAACTTGCCCGCCCATACCGTAATCATCAAAGGCACTCAGGTTTACTCTCCAGAAAAGGGTAACTGGGTTGAACTAAGTCCCCAGGATGTGCTCCAGATGCTGGGTCGTGCCGGTCGTCCACAGTTCGACACCTATGGTGAAGGTATCATCATCACGTCTCAGTCTGAGATTCAATACTACCTTTCACTCATGAACCAGCAACTGCCCATTGAAAGCCAGCTTGTTAGCCGATTAGTCGATAATCTCAATGCTGAAGTTGTACTCGGCAACGTACGAACCCGTGATGAAGGTGTCGAATGGCTTGGCTACTCATATCTGTTTGTCCGTATGCTTCGTTCGCCTGGTCTCTACCAAGTTGGAGCAGAGTATGAGGATGATGATGCGTTGGAACAGAAACGTGTTGATCTGATACATTCTGCTGCTCTCATTCTTCGCAAGTCTAATCTTGTCAAGTATGATGAAAAGACTGGTAAGTTGCAGTCGACAGAACTTGGTCGTATTGCGTCTCACTACTACATAACCCACGACTCTATGGAGACCTATAACACGTTGATCCAACCTTCTATCAACGTCATCGATTTCTTCCGAATCTTTGCACTATCTGCCGAGTTCAAGTACATCCCCATCCGCCAAGACGAAAAGGTCGAGCTCGCTAAATTGCTGCAGTCGGTTCCTATCCCCGTCAAGGAAAGCATTGAGGAGCCACACACCAAAATCAACGTACTACTACAGGCGTACATCTCTCGTCTCAAACTTGATGGTCTTGCTCTTGTTGCCGACATGGTGTATGTTACACAATCTGCTGGTCGTATTCTGCGTGCCGTCTTTGAGATTGCAATGAGAAAGGGTTGGTCGTCTGTCGCAAAGACTGCCCTTGATCTTTGCAAGATGGCCGAGAAGCGGATGTGGCCTACAATGTCCCCCCTGCGTCAGTTCCCAAGCTGCCCTCGTGACATCTTCCACAAGATGGAGCGTATTGAGGCACCTTGGAGCGCATACTTCGACCTGGACCCGCCTCGGATGGGTGAGCTTTTGGGCATGCCCCGCGCTGGAAAGACTGTCTGCGAGCTTGTTGCCAAGTTCCCTCGCCTTGAGGTCCAAGCTTATGCCAAGCCTATCACCCGGTCCCTGCTTCATGTAGGCCTTTCTATCTCGCCTAATTTTGAATGGGATGACGCTGTGCATGGAACTTCCGAGGGCTTCTGGATCGTAGTTGAAGACTGTGATGGTGAAGAAATCCTGTTCTATGATCAGTTTTTGCTGCGCAAGGACTATGCTCTATCTGAGGACAACGAACATCTCGTCGACTTCACTGTGCCTATTTCGGATCCTATGCCGCCAAACTACTTCATCTCCGTCATTTCAGACCGCTGGATGCACTCGGAGACTCGTTTGCCAATTAGCTTTCAAAAGCTGATTCTCCCTGAGAAGTTTCCTCCCCATACTGAGTTGCTCGAGCTCCAGCCCTTGCCTGTGTCTGCCCTGAAGCTGAAAGATTATCAAGCTCTTTACCCTGACTGGAACCACTTCAACCGTATCCAGACACAGACATTCAACTCACTCTTCACTACAACCCAGAATGTGCTCATTTCTGCGCCAACAGGAAGTGGAAAGACGGTATGTGCCGAGTTCTCCATCCTAAGATTGTGGACTCAACAAGAGCCTGGCCGTGCTGTCTATATTGCGCCGACCCAAGAACTTGTTGATATTCAACTCCAGGACTGGCAAAAGCGCCTGAGTAGCGTGCGTGGCGGCAAGGAAATTGTCAAGCTCACCGGCGAGACTACTCGTGACTTGAAGTTACTTGAGCAAGGTGATCTGATCCTCGCTACGCCTTCACAATGGGATGTGCTGTCAAGACAATGGCGTCGCCGTAAGAATGTACAGACTGTGGAGCTCTTCATAGCAGATGAGCTTCATCTTCTCGGTGGCTCACAGGGTTACATATATGAAGTAATTGTGTCGCGCATGCACTTCATCCGTACACAAATTGAGAAGCCGATGAGAATTGTAGCTCTCAGTGTATCTCTGGCCAACGCTCGGGATATCGGCGAATGGATTGGTGCTAAGAAACATGACATCTACAACTTTAGCCCTCATGTGCGCCCTATTCCCTTGGAACTACATATCCAGTCATACTCTGTGCCGCATTTCCCTTCTCTTATGCTAGCTATGGCTAAGCCTACATACCTCTCAATTCTCCAACTTTCGGCCTCCCAGCCTGCCATCGTCTTTGTGCCTAGTAGAAAGCAAACGCGCGCTACGGCCCGTGACTTGCTTGCCGCTTGCCTAATTGATGACCAAGAAGATCGCTTCCTGCATGCGGATCCCGAGCAATTAAAGCGCATTCTTGAACACATTCACGAAGAGGCATTGGCTGAGGCTATTTCACATGGTGTAGGCTACTATCATGAAGCGCTCAGCCAGAATGACAAGAAGATTGTCAAGCATCTGTATGATAACGGTGCTATCCAAGTTCTGGTTGCTTCTCGTGATGTTTGTTGGGAGTTGAGCAGCACTGCTCATCTGGTTATTGTCATGGGCACTCAATACTTTGAGGGCCGCGAACATCGCTATGTCGATTATCCCATGGCAGAGGTTCTTCATATGTTTGGCAAGGCCCTGAAGCCGTCTAAGGATGGCCGTGGACGTGGCGTGCTCATGGCCCCCTCGGCGAAGCGTGAGTACTTCAAGAAGTTCCTCAACGAGGGCCTGCCGGTTGAATCTCACCTCCACAACTACCTAAACGACGCTCTTGTCACCGAAGTCAGCACAAAGATGATCGAGTCTATCGACGACGCGATTAACTGGACTACTTTTACGTATCTCTACCGCCGCCTTCTGGCCAATCCTAGTTACTACGCACTCACCGATACTAGCCACGACAGTCTCAGCACGTACATTTCCGATCTCGTAGAAACAGCTGTAAACGAGTTGACTGAGGCTAAGATCATCGACTTCGACGAAGAGGATGGCTCAATCTCGCCCCAGAATGCCGCCATGATCGCAGCCTATTACAACATCTCCAACGTCACAATGCAGACATTCCTTATGTCGCTCAAGGCGACTACGAAGCTCAAGGGGATCCTAGAGATAATCACGTCTGCCACGGAGTTCGAGACTCTACAGTCGCGCCGTCACGAGGAGAGCCTTCTTCGCAAGATCTATAATATGCTTCCCGTAAAAATGGCGGAGGTCAATGGCGAATCTGCGCACTTCAAGGCGTTTGTTCTCCTACAGGCTCATTTCTCCCGCATGCAACTACCTATCGACTTAGCCAAAGACCAGGAGGTCATCCTTACCAAGGTTCTCAGCTTACTGAGTGCCGCTGTTGACATTTTGTCTTCTGAGGGTTGGTTAAATACTATGAATGCCATGGAGATGTCTCAAATGGTCGTACAGGCCATGTGGGATCGTGACAGTCCCCTGAAGCAGATTCCTCACTTTTCCCCTGAGGTTATCAAGGCTGCCAACGATGCTGGGTAAGTTCACATTTTATACTGTAGTTCCCACTTCAACCATCTCAACAAATTACTAACATCATCTTAGTGTCAACGATGTCTTCGACTTCATGGAGGCCATGAACCCAGAAGAGCCCGGTTACAAGCCTCTCATTAAGCGACTTGGTCTACCCAACAACCAACTTGTCGAAGTTGCCAAGTTCACCAACGAAAAGTATCCCGATATCGAGTTGGAGCACCAAGTCCTCGATGAGGAAGAGATCCAAGCCGGCGAACCAGCATATCTTCAGGTATCAATCACACGCAATATCGACGAAGATGACGAGTTCGACGCATCTGTCCATGCGCCGTTCTACCCTAGCAAGAAGATGGAGAATTGGTGGCTTGTGGTTGGTGAAGAATCTACCAAGAGTCTAATGGCGATTAAGAGAGTGACTGTTGGCAGAGAACTCAAGATCAAGCTCGAGTTTACTGTGCCAACAGCTGGTGTGCATCAATGCAAGCTGTTCTTAATGAGCGACAGCTACATGGGTGTTGATCAGGAGCAGGAGTTCGAGGTCACCGCTGCAGAGGGTATGGATACTGATAGCGAAGAGGAGGAGGAAGAAGAAGAGTAGAGGGTAGCGGGTAGCGGGCATCTACAACAAAGGGAATTGGTGTTTCTGTGTTTTTCTATCTGTTTGCAAATTTCATTTTCTGTCTATACTATAGTGTCATATTTGCATTCTCTTAGCCTTGTTTCATGTCTACTAAAATAATTACGCATTAGATGATTCTAAATTCACGAAGACGTATCGTTCAAGGTGGCTTATGTGCTGGCGACTAGTATACTGTCCATGGATCAAATATAGAATACAAAAAGGCAGTGACGTCGGCTAACGACAGGAGGCTGGGAAGAGACTGATTGTGGCCATATGAAGCGGCCTGTGGCATTATGAGTATCACTGCAGTTAAATATTGCCTTTGTGCAAGTCAGAAAAACATATCAAAAGACATATTGAAACCATGCGCTGGAGTTGAGGCTGGAGGCGCGCTACCAATAATAGACGGTGTGAAGAAGAGCTATCGGGTCGCATATGCCAGGATGGATCTAGGCAGGCTGACAAAAGGACGAATAAAAACAATAGCAACGGGAACGAACCGCTTGGATTTGTTGCCTAGTAAAAAAGAGCTGCTTGACAACAAGCCAAACTAGGACGATTCACTAATACGCCGAAATAGGTAACGCTCTGGGAAACTCAGAGCTACTGAAGAGGACCCTGCGGGCATCATTCTACAGCTAGAAGGCTTCGAGCTTAGGCTATTTAGGGGGGCTGAGACCGATGTTTTGACAACTCAATTGGGTGTTGGCATTGGCCAATCTTAGCAACTTCAGCAGAGGTCCCAGTGACAGTATGCAATTTACGTCGACGTGCCCATCAAGAGTTCCGTGCAGACCTGGCTAGAAAGAGAGAGAGCAATAGAATAAAAACACAAATGCATGCCTGAGAATCAGTGGCCATTACAGCACTTTATCGAAGCCCATCGAAACTGTAGCGTTAAATTAAAAAGAAAAAAGCCGTTGCATGTGGTCACGTGCTTTGGGGTCAGTTTCCAGCCAATAAGCAGCAAGCGCTGAGAAAGCTTAGCTCGGAGAGCTCCGGAAAGCTCGAGGCAGCTTCGAGCACCGCCTTCAAACAGGTATCTTCAAGCAAGTATCTCAGGCATTGGTGTATTTTACTGTAGTGAACATTGTCTGGTTGAGCAATATGTCAAAGAGCATCGAGAATGCCTTCAAAACGTGGAGCGAGAGACAAAAAGAATAAAAAATAGACCAGTGCCGGAAAAATAGGAAGCAAGCGCTGAGTCTCCTAGTGATCTCGTCTTTGGTAGTTGTCTCGCGCCTGTTGTGCCCCATTGGGAACGCCTACTTGAGTCAGCATAGTTGCCACTTCGATAGAAAGAGTAGCATCCGCTGCAAGCTCTGGCTGGCAGCTACTGCAATAAGTCACAGGAGGAACGCCGCCCGTAAGTCATATTTGCCGTTCCGACGAGTTAGCGCTGTGTTGTTATTTTCTTTCTTGATAATTTTTTTTCCAGCACCTCTACATAGAAAGAGAAAAAGAAAAAAAAAGTTGAAAACGCATATATCCTACTGCTTATAGTTCTCAAAACCTACAGCTCGTCCAAAGAAGCCTGCCATTCTCTGACCGCGTCGTTGTTGAGTCTAATAATAAGCAATTTTTAGTCCACTTGGGTGTTCTCGATCTTCGATCTCGAACCGATTTTTCTGCTTTGGCCCTTGGCAGCAAGCAAAGCTCGTTTTTCCGAGTTGAGGAGAAAAAAAAACGCCGCCGTTAGCAACCAACGCGTCTCGTGGCGCGTCCGCTTACATTGCTCCGTTAACAACCTACCCAGGATTATTTTTCCTCCATCTCTCATTTTCTCTTGGCTATCTACCTAACATACCTCATCAAATTTCTTCACTTTATACCCCGAGCATCACCAGCAGCCGGCTGTATTTTGATCTTACATTTTATTTTTATATACTGTTTGTACTATCTCATACGGTCTTCCCCCACAGTCTCGGCGCAACGAGAATTTTTGTCGCATCACCTCGTTCTCGAGCTGCCTCGATCACAACCTAGCTAGTCGGCCTTGCCATCTACCAACCATCTCCGCATCTACACTCACATAAAACACATCACTTTCACAATGCCCTCTATCGCGAAGACACCCGAAAAGGAGGAGCCTATGGCTATCGTCGAGTCCAACGAAGAGGACGTCAAGATGACTGATGCCGATGAGAAAACTGTTGAAGGTAGGTACCAATTCTATCGCCACTTGATGGGGAAGGCATGCCTCGTCCGAATAAGCATCCAAACGGCCTGCATCGCGCAACCACGGCGCACGATCGCAACACGGTAGATTGTGTAGTCGCAATTGTCTAGGCAATACTGTCGTCAAATTGTCGATGGCGCACTATATGCGCGGTCGACACATCGCAAGATGCGCGCGCAATTTTGCCCGGTTGCTCGATAGCTCGACTGCGGGTCTCAACGCCGTCACCAACAGAGTAGCTGCCATGTGTGCGCATCTAGGCGCACAGCCTTGCCTCGCGCTTCCCCTTCTGAGCAACCACGAGCTGGCAAGCCTTTTTTCGGACATACTCGATATATTCTCGCTACGAATATTTACTAACAATTTGATTCCTTACAGAATCCAACGATAAGTCAGACGAGACCAATGACAAGGCTGAGTCAGATGCTGCAGCAGCCGCGAAAAAGCAGAAGCCCAAGCCTGCCCCCAAGAAGAAGGCCGCCGCCGGATCTGCGGGTGGCAAGAAAAAGAAGGGCGTCAAGACCTCACCCCAGTATCGCGATGCAAAGCCTGGCGACCAGTTCCTAGTGAAGCTCAAGGGTTTCCCTGCCTGGCCCGCCATTATCGCCGATGAAGACATGCTGCCCAACCAGCTACTTAGCACCAGACCCGTCACCGCCAGACGTTCTGATGGAACATACCGTGAGGACTATGCCGATGGCGGAAAACGTATGAACGACAGAACCTTCCCTGTCATGTACCTCTACACTAACGAGTTGTAAGTCACGATGCCTTGTACTTGATATTCGCATTTCCATCATAACATATGATTCGGTTGATGCGGATATGATTTTGGATAATGCCGTTGTTTTCGGGGCCGTGAAATACTCCACGCCCACGTACTCCAACAAATGAAACCACCTGATCAACAGCCAATTAACATTTAAACCAATAGCGGCTGGGTGCCAAACGCCATCCTCTCTGAGCTTACTCCCGAGAAGGCCAGCGAAACTAAGACTGATAAGATGCGCAAGGATCTACAGACTGCTTTCGAGCTTGCCTCCGAAGCACATCCTATTCAATACTACAAGGACTTGCTGCAGCAATTCCAGGAGGAAATGGTTGCTGCAGAAGAGGCTGCCAAGGAGGCGGCTAAGAAGAAGGCTAAATCCAGTCTAGAAGTCCCTGATGACGAGGCTCCTAAGAAAGCCAAGAAGCGCAAGGCTGACGACGAAGTAAGTACATCTTTTTTGCATCAAGTTCAGGCTGTCCGATCTGCAAAAAAAATCAAAAATGGACTTCATGTAATTATTACCATATAACGTTACTAATCAATTATTCCACCAACCACAGTCAAGATCCGATGTCAAGAAACCCAAGATTAAGATCAACGTTTCCGCTTCCAAGTCTAACGGCGAGAAGACCAAACCGAACAAGCCTAAGCCAGTCGCGAAGAAGGCCGCCGCCCCCGTTGAGCCACAGCTGAGTGTTGAGGAGCGCCACGAGCGCAAGGAGAAGGAAGTTCGCTTCTTCCGCCACAAGCTACAAAAGGGACTGCTTACTCGCGATGTCGAGCCCAAGGCTGATGAGATGGCCTCCATGAACGAGTACCTGACCAAGCTTGAGGCCTTCCCCGATCTAGAAGTCAGCATCATTCGTGCCACCAAGATCAACAAGGTTCTCAAGGCTGTCTTGAAGCTGGACAACATTCCTCTCGAGGCCGATTACAAATTCAAGGCGCGATCAACTACTCTGTTGAACACGTGGAACAAGCTTCTAGCAGCCGAGCCTGCATCGGGCACAAATGGTGTGAACGGCGAGAAGGCTCATGCCAAGGGCGAAGACAATGACGTTGGCGATCTCACGGTAGTAGGCGACCAGACGATGAAGGTCGTGGAGGCAGATGCGTCAGACGATAAGGCAGACGAAGAAGTGGTACGTTAATTTTTCCCTCATACTTCCCCTCATTTACACAACACATATACTTCTTCGGTTTTAGCAAGGTGGTGCACCTACCGAGATTTCTCATTTGTGCCCTATACATATAGGCATCAATCGCCTCTGCAGAAGACGCGAATTTGGCCCACCAGTGAAACCCGGTCAATAAAAACCCCCATC